>OVAX01002238.1:0-32115 GCA_900406405.1 Lepidium africanum
TTACAACGAATTTGCAACGAAAAAAGGCGTTGCAAATCTGTTTTTTTGTTGTAGTGTTTGTAATTTAAGTAATATTAACACCAACAAACTTAACATTCTCGCCTATATGTGTTCTTTGAGATTATCTTTTAGTAAAAATCATTAATCTATTATAATTCTAATCTCTTGAATATAGTTAAATTAATATAACTTGCCAATAATCTCTTAAACTAAGGTTAAATANATAAAATTAATATAATTTGCCAATAATCTCTTAACCTAAGGTTAAATATTATTACACAATGTTTACGCATCTAACAAACTTCATATTACATCAATACACAATTACGAGATTATTTAGGGTATTGTCATACTATAATTATATTCTTAATCCTAATCAATATTTATTAAAAAAAATTCCCCTAATCCTAATAAGATGTACATAGTTTTTCATAATTTGTCTTTCTTTTTCGCCAATTTTAGTGTTTTAATTTTTTACAAAATATTTCTTCTTTATCTCTATTATAATAAAACCTACCAATAAAATTTTCCATATCTCTATTATAATAAAATCGTAGAAATAAGATTTTTCGTATCTTTATAGTAATATAATAGAGATTTCAAATCTTTTGATTTGTTTTGATTGGTCGATTTATTTTAACTAATTATTGTTTAGATAAGATTGTTTTAAAAACTGATTATTTGTTTTAACTCGAGTTTAATATTAATATACAATTACAAAGTAAACTTTAACCAATTAAGATTTGATTTTCATTGGTTTAAAAGTGAGTCTCTAACCAATTAAAATTTGAATTTCGTTTGTTGAAAAAAGAAACTTTAACCAATTAAGATTTGATTTTTGTTGGTTTAAAAATGCATCTCTAACCAATTAAGATTTGATTTTCGTTGATTTAAAAGTGAGTCTCTAACCAATTAAAATTTGAATTTCGTTTGTTAAAAAAAGAAACTTTAACCAATTAAGATTTGATTTTTGTTGGTTTAAAAATGCATCTCTAACCAATTAAGATTTGATTTTCGTTGATTTAAAAGTGAGTCTCTAACCAATTAAAATTTGAATTTCGTTTGTTAAAAAAAGAAACTTTAACCAATTAAGATTTGATTTTTGTTGGTTTAAAAATGCATCTCTAACCAATTAAGATTTGATTTTCGTTGGTTTAAAAAAGAGTCTCTAACCAATTGAGATTTGAATTTCGTTTGTTTAAAAAAAAAAACTTTAACAAATTAAGATTTGATTTTGTTGGTTTAAAAAAGAATCTAACCAATTAAGATTTTATTTTTGTTGGTTTAATGTATGTTAATAATAATTTATTTATTTGAATATACATATAATGATTAAGAATTTTTCTAATCCCTATATATAATAAAATCGTAATGTTAAATGAATATGAAACTAAAATTCTAAATGAATACGGGTTTAAAACCATAAATAAATGTGAGTCAAGAACCTTAATTAAATACAAATCTAAAAACAAATTGAATATGTGTCTAAAAACTTGACACGAGTCAAAAAAATTTATATATGAAAATTGTAATGCATTAAAACCTCAATCAAAAAAGATAAAAAGATATATTTCGTGTACAACACTGATCATCACTATAAATTATAGATTAATTTTTAGTATAAATATAGATATATTAATAAATTTACATATAAAAATCAAATTCCGGGACATCATCTAATATATATATATATATATTACGTAATTGTATCTAACGATTGGAAGACAGTTGTTATATGACCAAAGTCGTGCGGTAGTTACACAAAATAAAAATAAAGCATTTGTCTAGGGCATATATTTGCAAGTGTTCTAATAAACCCGTAAGATAAATATATGAGATGGACTTGAACAATTAATTAATATCAAAAACTAAAATATAGTTGTTCTAATTAGTACGATAAAGAAATTGGCTTTTACAAAACTTAATAGACTTAAACAATTAATTAATCAAAAATTCTATCATTGTTCCTATATGTCACATGAAAAATTAATTGATTTGACTATCTTTTCTATCGAAAAAAAGAAATTATTAGAAACATCAATTTTGAAGATGTGGTTAACTGAGTTTATGGAAAAAATTATCTTTCAGAATTTATATTTCATTTTCTAATCATTTTCGCTATATGACAATAATATTTGTCGTTGTAGACATTTTTCTTTTTATTAAACAAAGACATTTTGTTTTGAATCGCTTATGATAATCATTAATATTTGCACGGCTCGACCAAATACTTTTGGGTGGATAATTTTGATTTCGTCTGATCTATTTTGTACATGTTTATTTTACATTTTGGTAAGAAATGAGTGATAATATAAATGTTTATTTTACACATACTGAAATTACAATGCAATATAAATGTAAGCGGTAAGCAGCATGATGTACTCACAATACCCAGTTCTAATCATTTATTTGTTGTTGTTGTTGAAACCTTGTTACACAAAATAAAAATAAAGCATTTGTCTAGGCCATTGCAATTTTGAATTCAAAATTTTACATTATTAGAACAAGAAATGTCGATGACATGGGAGGTTTTTTCCATTGAGGAAAAAATTATTATGATATCTAGTTACTAATTAGGCAGAATTCAAAATTGCAGTTCCAATAACTTTGCTACTCCGAATCACAATACCCAATTGGTTAGTTGAAGAAATAGCAAACACATTACGAGTAAACGGTCCCATTGTAGTTTCTATCCTCACAAAGACTCCACCAAGATCGAGTATAACAACTAAGCCTGGGAATAAAACCCTACCCAATTTGTCCGACCCGACCCGAACCGAAAATTGGACAAATCGGGTCGGTTATTAGAGTATTGATCAGGTCAAACGGAATGGAATTGGGTGAGAATTCGGGTCAGCATTCGGGTCGGTTCGGACGGGTTACCCGATCGATTACCCGTTACATGATTAAGTAAAACCTAAATCTTACACTTCTTCTTAATGATTCCGCCTCTTTCTCTCTTCAAACTGATTCTTCTTCTTCATCTCTGATTCTCTTCTTCTTCATCTCTGATTCTCTTCGTCTTCTTCGCCATCTCTTCTCCTTCATCTCTGATTCTCTTCTTCTTCATCTCTGATTCTCTTCGTCTTCTTCGCCATCTCTTCTCCTTCATCTCTGATTCTCTTCTTCTTCATCTCTGATTCTCTTCGTCTTCTTCGCCATCTCTTCTCCTTCATCTCTGATTCTCTTCTTCTTCGTCATCTCTTCTCCTTCATCTCTGTTTCTCTTCTTCTTTATCTCTGATTTTCTTCATCGTCATCTCTTCCCCTTCTACTCAGATTCTCTTCCTCTCTTCTCCTTCTTTGTCTTCCTTTTCTTCATCTTCGATCTCCACCTCCCCTCTTTCTTCTTCTTCTTCTCCGACCTTCTTCGGGTCAAGTCGGAAGCAAAAATCAATGACCAAACTAACCAATAACTGAACCGACCCGAAAAGTAATTGAAAATTCTGTAAATAACTGATAACCATATTTACCAATCACAGGGCTAATAACATTTTCTGATTTGTGGAACAAAAAAGAAACCATCTTAGTGCAGTACATGTATTGCTAGCTGTGTTTGATTGTTATATCTATGATTACTGACGTTAAACTGCACCGTAAGGAGATACTGATTCGCAAAATTTAAAAAATACCAAAACAACAACGACATCGTCCTATAAAGTTAAATAACATAACCATTTCTGATAGTTATATCCAGCGTATCGAAGCAAAACAAATATGAAACGAAAAAAGTAGCAAGATATTAAAAGAGAGATGTTCCTTTTCCCTTCTTGTCTCCACCAATCTCGAAGTGCTTGCACCTCTGCAAAGACCAACACACAAATGTAAGAAGCAGAAATGAGACTTTTAAAAAATGTTTAACAAGAACACTAAAAGACGTCTCTCATACCTTAATTGGGCGTTGAGAGAAATGCTTGCAGCTTTGGCATTGAAGCCTCAGAACAATCTTCTTGGTTGTCTTAGCCTATTCCAAATATTACCAATCCAATTAAATCTCACACATATTTTAACAACTCTGATACTCAGGTTTAACGTTCCACTTTGTTACCTTCTTGTGAAAAACGGGCTTGGTCTGACCACCATAACCAGATTGTTTGCGGTCATAACGACGTTTTCCTTGAGCAGCAAGACTGTCTTTACCCTTCTTGTACTGTGTCACCTTGTGCAAGGTATGCTTCTTGCATTCCTTGTTCTTACAGTAAGTATTCTTTGTCTTAGGAACGTTTACCTAATAAAAGAGAAAACAAGTCTTGAGTTTAAACACAACCACAATAAATGGTTTCACCATCATACAAAAACGAAAGCAATCATAAAATCCAAACACTCAAAATGGACAGAAAGACTGTAAGAATACACAATTCGGAGAGTAATATTTCCTACTTCAAATACTTAGAACACTCCATCATTGAGTTGAAGCCCCTAAAGTGGACAATATCCAGAAATGAATTACAACAGCCCAGACGAAGATACATAACACATAGACGAAGAGAACTATTAAAAATGGTCTCACAGATTGTAAAATTGAGAAGCAGTACTCAAAAACAATTCACTCAAAACTCAACAGATCTATAAACAATAATATCCGGCTTACAAACACAACTCTACGAAATACCAACGGCCCTCCTCATAATATATGAATAAATTAACAGACATAGAAAAGTAGATGAGAGAGTCACCATTTTCGCTCTTCTGTGAAGCTCGTGCCGTCGTCTTCCGCTGCCCAAAAACCAGTTAAAATGAAAGGAACAAAGTTTATATGAGACTTCGAGAAAACCCTAAGAGCATTGCCTACAAAGTTTGGGCCTACAAACTACCAAAAGTCCAATTTTGTAATCAAACGGTAAGCCCATTATACAAAAGAAATTCAAAAGTTCATTTCCCTTTTTCAGTATTTTTATTTATTTATTTTTAATGGCATTGCTGGCCCGTGGACAAAAACTAGCCGTTTAGAGATACACAACGGTTATGTTTGTTTGTTCAAACTTCAAACCTCGAGAATCGCAAACCCTAATTCCCTGCTTTCCGTTTCACACACTCTCTCTACGCTCTCTTCATCTCTGAATCCAGAAAATCCCATTCCAATATCACTCTTCTACACAACAATATTGCAGATACTAAATCTTGAAGAACTTCAAAAATGGCACCGACTCCAACTTCTGCTAGATCGAATCACAATCAATTTACCCTTATCAGGACTCCACAAACCAGACAACGTCTCAATTTTCACTCCAAAACCCCAAACCCAGATGGTTCCAAAGATCTAACTCTACCAGAGCATCCAGTCGAAGTAATCGGTCGGATCCGAGATTACCCTGATCGCAAAGAGAAATCAGCTTCAATTTTGCAGGTTAATCCAGATAATCAGACGGTAAGAGTCCGAGCTGATGTTGGGTACAGAGATTTCACTCTTGATGGTGTTTCATTTTCGGAGCAAGAAGGTCTTGAAGATTTTTATAAGAAATTCATCGAAGAGAGGATTAAAGGTGTTAAGCTTGGGAATAAATGCACGATTATGATGTACGGACCTACTGGTGCGGGAAAGAGCCACACGATGTTTGGATGTGGAAAGCAACCTGGGATTGTGTACCGTTCCTTGAGGGATATTTTGGGAGATTCAGAACAAGAAGGTGTTACATTTGTTCAAGTCACTGTTCTTGAGGTTTATAATGAAGAAATTTATGATCTTCTTTCGACCAATAGTACCAACAATTTAGGGATTGGTTGGCCAAAGGGAGGAAGCACTAAAGTAAGTTTCTATGTTCGTTTCCAAGGACACTTATGGCTTCTTGATTGATCAGTCATTCATACGATGATATAATTTGTAGAACTTGTAGTTGGCTTGGAATTGCAGAGTTTTATGGTTGCTTGTTTTTGGAAGAGTCTTTATGTTGATCAATATCTAAAGGCTTTTGTGCTTGGTTGTATTATTACAGGTGAGGCTTGAAGTAATGGGCAAAAAGGCAAAAAACGCATCCTTCATTTCAGGGACAGAGGCTGGAAAAATCTCAAAAGAAATCGTCAAAGTGGAGAAACGGAGAATTGTTAAAAGCACACTTTGCAATGAAAGAAGTTCCCGGAGTCACTGCATTGTAATAGTGAATATTCTTGATTGAAGCATGTATACAACTCATGCCTGTAGCAACTTACAAGTGTATTTGTTTCTCTATGTAGATCATACTTGATGTACCGACTATAGGGGGAAGATTGATGCTTGTTGACATGGCTGGTTCAGAAAATATAGACCAAGCTGGGCAGACCGGATTTGAAGCAAAGATGCAAGTAATGTTTGCTTCTAAGCCTCTATTAAGTCATATGATTCTACCAAGTTGTTATAGTTATCAATATAAACTGACATATATCTCCCTCTATGCAACAGACAGCTAAGATAAACCAGGGAAATATTGCACTGAAGCGAGTAGTAGAATCTATAGCGAATGGAGACTCACATGTGCCCTTTAGAGACAGCAAGCTGACAATGCTGCTGCAGGTGATATTCGTGAACTGTTGTTTTTATCTTCTAGAAGATGTTTCTTATGGCGTTTTGGGTTTTCTGATGATAATTAGCGTTGTTAATAATTTCTGGACGTAGGACTCTTTTGAAGATGACAAATCAAAGATTCTAATGATCTTATGTGCAAGCCCGGATCCAAAGGAAATGCACAAGACTCTCTGCACTTTAGAGTATGGAGCAAAAGCAAAGTGCATAGTTCGTGGGTCTCATACTCCAAACAAAGATAAGAATGCGGGTGATGAGTCTACATCTGCTGTTATTTTGGGATCAAGAATAGCTGCAATGGATGAGTATATTCTCAAACTCCAGTCTGAGAAGAAGCAAAAAGAAAAAGAAAGAAATGATGCACAAAAGCAGCTGAAGAAGAAGGAGGAGGAAATTGCTGCATTACAGTCCCTTTTAACACAGAGGGAAGTATGTGCTACCAATGAAGAGGAGATAAAAGAGAAAGTAAACGAGAGAACCCAGCTTATGAAATCAGAATTAGAGAGAAAACTTCAAGAATGCCAAAGAATGGCTGAGGAATTTGTTGAGATGGAGAGAAGGAGAATGGAGGAAAAGATTGTGCAGCAGCAAGAGGAAGTGGAGATGATGAGGAGACGGTTAGAGGATATTGAGATGGAGTTTCGGCGCTCAAGGGATGGAGGAAGTATTGATGAAACTAGTGGGTTCGCCAAAAGACTTAAGAGTCTTTACTCTGATGATGATCCTGGTATGGTGAAGTCAATGGACCTTGACATGGGTGACTCAGAACCAGTCAAGCAGGTCTGGGGAGCTGTTTCACACCAACCAAGCAGCACAAGTAGCAGCAATTTCTCTAACATTTTACAACCTAAGCCTTCAGAGAATATGCTTACGCAGATGTACCCTGACCGGGTATGCCTGAGCACAGTCTTTGAAGAAGAAGAGGTTGAAGATGAATTAGAGAAAGTGATAGTTGAGGATAAAAGCATCTGCTCGATAACAACACCAATGCCTAGTTTGAGCTCTGAAGGTTTGGCTAAGGAGAATTGCTTCATTGGCACAGATGACAAAGAATCAGCCTCGTCTAGAAGGTTGAGAATTCAAAACATATTCACCCTTTGTGGTAATCAGAGAGAGCTATCTCAACACATTGGACAGGAAGAGGTTCCAGCCCTCAGTGCATCTGATAAAATAGATGATCAGTTGTTTCCTACAATGAATAAGGCCGAAGTAGTAAAAGAAGGGAAGGAAAACAATATATCATCCGATGAAAGTAAAAATGGTCAGATAGAGATCTATGTTAAATGGGAAGCAACTACTGACAACCCTCAAAAGCAGCTCATAACAACACTGAGAGTTACAAGGGATGCAACACTAGCTGACTTGAGGAAGCTTATTGAGATCTACCTTGCATCTGATAATCAAGCTTTCACATTTCTCAAGCTTGGGGTAATTAATAATCCCGTAATTCGATAAGCACAAAAAGCTATCCAATTAGCTAATTGTTATACTATGATTTTAATATCTCGTATTCATTTAAATGTTGAAGGAACCATTTGGAGCTCAAGTGGCAAAGGAGAAAGAATCAACTGTACAAGCTACGAGCCTGCCTTTCTGCAATGGACATGCTTACCTTGCTACTTTGAGACTGGGAAAGAGCTCGCAGCTTCAAAGTCTTACATCGGCAAGTCCACTTCCACTAACTCCCATAGAAAACAAGATGCAATTTACTCCCATCTCAAGAGTGAATCCAAACCACCAAATGGATGAACTTTCATCACCTAATCTCGTAGCTCATCTCAGCTCCACTCCTTTCATTACTGTCAGAAGACATTAGTTGCTGTGTCTTTTTTTTTTCTTTGTTAAAAGGTAAAAAAATATGTAACCTTTTTTGTCTATTCCTCGGTGTTGAGGAAAAAACTCAATGTAAGATCAATTTTATAGCTACATGTGTTCTACGATATTATTTCAGCAGATGCAGAAATGCAAATTGCATCTTCGAGTCCATTTTTGCACAAATTGTATCTCAAAAGAATATTCGTTAAGTGACCATAATATGACAAGTAAAGTTTAGGATAGGAGTACAGTTTAAATTTGTTTCCTCTGAAAAGCCGCAAGGTCGAAGAAGACGAGAAAAGTTTCATATTTTTCATGCTACATCGATATTATAGAGAACAGAAAAGTGAAGTACTTAGATCATCACTTTTAATCTTTATTAACAGATTTTCTTAAAAAGAGAGACCGAGGCAAATTAGATCAACACTTTTTCTCCCTCTCTATCTCTCTCGATCTTATCTTTTTCCTAATGCGTCTCTTCATTCTTAGAGGATAAAGCCATAATCATGGACATGTTTTCTTTTCACTCTCATAAGCTTCTCTATTCCTATCTTCATTTCCTCTTCTTGCCGGAGCCAATGGTAAGGAGCTCGAAGCTTCCTATGGCATCATCATACCCAGGCCTTGCAGCTGAAGATGATGGCTTGGATTCATAGCTCTGTAAAATTCGTTGGGTTGTGGGATTACGTGATCCACTTGAAAATAATCGGCTTGAGCGATTTTCGCTCGGCTCAGCTGATGAGCCAGGTCTGCTGCTTGATACTACAGCTCTCTTTGAGGTGCTTCCATTTCGAGATGAAGAACGGTGTTTATTAGACTCGTGCTGCAAGTAAAGCCAACAAATCAAAACATACATATTTTCTCACTCTTTAGAAATCCTACTGGACGGCCAAAGAAAGAAAGAACAACAAAAACTTACCACTTCCTTGGCTGAAGAGGGTATATCATCAGAAGATCTATGTCTAGAGCGGTCACCATGAGCGCCTTGGCTCGAAACATTTCGTCTCGTGAATGCCTCAATTGCACCTGAGAATCTTCCTCGGAGGTCCTGTCCTACTGAAAAAAGTGGGAAATTAAGTTCAGTTGGGTATCTTCCACTATTTGAGTTTCTGACAAGATTCTGGACACTTCTAACAATGGATAAAACATATGTATTAGGCTGAAGGTTCAGGGAAATAGTCCGTTTTCCAGAACCCAAAATTGTCAACACTCACTCATGTAAATTGACAAGCTATAAGACATTTTTTAAAATTGCGCTTTGAATTAGTCCCACCCAATATAAGAGATAGAGAACATCAATGTACCTGTAGACTTTTCAGCTCTTTCTGCAGGTGGTCCTGGAGGGTCCAAGGCTGGTCTTCGAGTTGGCTGTGATAAATAATACACACATTGCAATAGCTAGATAAGCTATTATGATTCTATAAATATTCTGAAATTTGGTTCTCTACACGTGTTTCAATGTTAGGACTAACCTTTGGTCTTGAACTAGAGCTAGTGTGAGGATATTTCGAGATCGTCCAATCAAAAACGTAATCCAGCTGATAACCTGTGTAGTTCATTCCACCAAATACGTATGAAAAAAGCTATATATGATTCATTAAGTCGCACAAAACTACATAGACGACGAAAAGATCTAATACTACAGAGGTAGTAATAAAGCAGCAAGACGTTTTAACCTTCACGAATGAAAAGGTCCCTGAAAAGTCTTCTCAGATATGAATAATCTGGTTTGTCCTCAAATCTCAATGATCGACAGTAATGGAAATATGAGGTGAATTCTGATGGATACGACTTGCAAAGAGTCTCCAAGAAGTAAAACCATGTAATGTCAGAATCTACTGGACATCTGAAAACATTATCTGCATACAAAACCTTAACAGTAACGTACCTCTACAGAAGTAAGCATCTTCTTTTCGCTAATTTTGTCATACTTCTGCTTCTTTGTACCAGCTTTTAAACCTTGCCACGGAAGACTGAGACAGGAGGAGACATGGACTCAAGTGTAAGGATGCATTTACTTTAATAATTTATAAGCTGATATGCAACATACAAAATTATCTACCTTCCTCGTAGAAAATACATCAAAACATAACCAAGCGACTCCAGATCATCTCTTCTACTTTGCTCTGTAAGCAGACATAAGAAATTGAGTCAGCAAGAAAGAAAAGAGTCTTCAAATGCTTCAGACAAGAGATATACAAATGGATGAGATGAAAGCAGCTCTTACCAATCCCAAGGTGCGTGTTCACACTTGCATAACGAGCAGTTCCTGTAAGATTCTTGTTTTCCCTGCAAATAGACAAGGAATTCTGATGAAGCAAGCTAGAAGAAGAGTAATAAAGGAAATTATTGAACACAGGTCCTGAATTCAACGAGATGTATAAATCATTCTCTATTCTCGCCCCCAATGTAACATATCTTTCGTGTATCATCAATAAGTGTTTGCAGATCTCACCTGTATGGTATATGCTTTTGTGTCTGAAGATCCTTGTATTTTTTAGCAAGCCCGTAATCAATGATATAAACCTGAGGTTGAAAATTAATTCAGTAATCCAGAAGGATTTAGAACTAGTCCAACTTTAAGAATCGGACACAATTTATCCTAGGGACACCTTCTTCAAGAGACACACCAAATCATGCTGAAACAGTAGGATTACCTGGTTTGCTTTGCGCCCGAGACCCATCAAAAAGTTGTCTGGTTTGATATCGCGGTGAAGAAAACCCCGTGAATGCATGTACTCAACTCTGCATAACTGCATTGAGCCATTGATAGAATATATTCAAAGAAACAGCTAGCTTTCGCAAATACCAACCTAATGTCAAAAAACAAAGGGCATACTCAGTAAAGTCAGTACTTACCAACTGATCTGCAAGCATTAAAACAGACTTTAAAGAAAATGTTCGCTTGCAGTAATTGAATAAGTCTTCCAAACTGGGCCCAAGAAGGTCGATAACCATGCAGCTGTATTCACCTTCGACTCCAAACCATTTGAGATGGGGAATACCCGCTATATACAAGAAAGAAAGCATGTTAAGTTTATCAGAGGCAGTGAGCGTTGGAACTTAAACTTCATATAAGTAGCCGAGAACCACACTCACTTCCTCCTTGAAGAAACATATATATTTTCGATTCATACTGCAGTTGAGGATGCCTAGTCTTCACAGGTTCCTAATGTCAAAGAGAAGCAATTTTACAAAATGGATCAACAGAAAACGTGCTTGATGACACCAATTCTTTCCATAACAGAGCAGGAATAGATTAACAATGAAACATGACTATATGAATTACAGATACAAATACAAAGACTGCAATAGTCAGAATCCAGTTCTCAACACCTAAATCAATAGAAACGTGAAAAAATAATCATCCTCAAATGAGTAATATTTGGATGAAAACAAACAAAAATCAAAGCCGTATTATTACCAGCTTAACTGCAACTTCTTCTCCAGTTTGGATATTGATCCCTAAAATAGAAAGACATACATTAACAAAAAAATATGAAATTAAGCAAACCCAATGCAAGAAGTAGAAAAACAATTACAAGATGTCAATGTATACCTAAATAAAGTTCCCCGAATGATCCACTACCAAGCTTCCTACCCAACTTAAACTTTCCGCCGATGATGGGATCCATCTTTTGATTCCGATCCATCTTCTGATTCCGAAGATAATCCGATTCAGCAGCCAGAACCATACCAGTTAATATCCAATTGACATCTTCAAGTCTAATTAGAGAAGCTAAACCGTAGAGTAGCTAAAACAGCAAATGATGAAGTAAGGGGTCCAAGTGATTGAAGCTGATTTTATGGTGAAACTTGAGTACTTTCGCGAGAAAGAGAAAGAAAGTGTTTTCTTTTACTGAGAGAAAAAAAGGAAGTAAGGAAACAAGAAGCAAGAAGAAGAATATAGGAACAAAGAATTTGAAGGAAAAAGAAGAAGAATCGGATCTGAGTTTGAGAAAGATTTTGTAGAGATTTGTGGAAGAGAAGAAGAGAATAATAAAAGAAAGAGAGAAATGAGGAGAAGAATTATGGGGAATTGAGTTATGTAGGGAAGACGAAGAAAGACACACTTCAACGTTATATATTTATCTTCTTTTCTTTTCTTTTTTAATACAGTATATACTGAATTTTACTTAAAGAAAAATTAGGTGATTACGTGCACGGTTCAGCACTAATTTTCCATTGGATTGATATTAGTATCCATTAGGATATCCATACAAAAGGAAACACGAGAGAAATATTGGAAGTCGGACCATTAATTAACAAATGTATCACTACACGATTACATGATCGCCGGATCTAAGCAAAATCTGGAGTCTCAAATCTCTATTGCTAATGTCAGGTTTCTCGTATCCAATTATGCAGAGCAAAGTTTGTATGCTGACCACTCAGCAAATAAAAATAATTTTTGGTTATCCCCTTCAAAGATTACTCAACGAAATCCTCTAATCCAAGCTACATGCATTGACATAAGGAGTGCTTGAAGCTCAACTTCTATTGACGAGGAGATATTGTATCTAACATTCCGACCTGCTTTCTTAATAATACCTTGATGGTCACGGAAAACTCATGCTGCAGATGCCTGAGACTGAGATCTTTGGAATCGGCAAACATAATTGCATTAAAAAAAGTCTTGTTGAGGTCGACTTCATCGCAATGCACGAGATGAAGCTGATAAACTCCAGTTGTGTAATGTTAGATATTTATTTAGTCTCTTGAGCAGCAATCCATTCCGATGCTTCCCGAAAAGCATCACGCCAATATACCATTCGCTTCACTGAGATTGATCCAATAGCTTGTTTCTACTCTTCCAAATTCACCAAAGAGTTCAGATGTTGTTGAAGAGGAGTGAGATCCGCGTTGTGATGGTATAGAATTAAAGTGCAAATTTTGTCTTCAAAAGGTAATGAACCAATAAAAATGCCAGAGAATGACAGTTGTGTACCACACCAAAGGGCATGAGCATGGAGACAAGTAAAGAAAAGATGATCTATGGATTCATAGTACCACAATACCAGCAACAAGTAGCTTCCACAGTTATATGTCATGCTTTTAGAGCAGTGGCCAGATCATTAAATAGAATACACCAAACAAAATGTTTCAACTTAGGAGCAATATTCATTCTCCATAGATGATTCTTGATGTCAAGCGCTCCAGATGGAGGTCGAATAGGTACAGTAGCATTCATATGAGAAGCCAACCAATAACCAGATTTAACAGTATGTTCACCATCCATATTATAGTGCCAGCCAATAAGGTCTTCATCATAAAAAGGATCGAGGCGAAGCTTAAGGATTTCATCAACATCCTGAACAACAATATGGGATTGAATCAAGGTTGTATTTCATGATTTAGAATGAGGGTCAATTAAATCAGATACAGTCTCCAAAAGGTGATTAGAATTCGAACGACGTCTAGGCGGACGTGGCGGCTTAGTAGGCAACTAAGGATCGGACCAAGTTTTGATCAAAGTGTCTTCACCAACAAGGAACGGTAACCCTTTATTCAATGATTCTCTACCTTTTAAGAGTGATCGCCAAAGGAATGAAGGCTTGAAACCAGCAGTTGCATCCACAGTCGTTGAATCGGATTATAACAACTTCGTAAAACCTGTGAAGCAAACTTTGTGGTGACTTGAGTAAGCGCCAGACTTGTTTACCTAGTGATTGACTTGTTCTATGTCACAAAAATGGAGACCACCCTCTTTTTTTGGCAGACTTAATCCTTACCAAGCAACACAAGACATAGGCTTCCAAGCTGAACCTTTACTCCACCAATAATTAGATTAAACTTTATTGATTTCCTCACAAATGCCAATTAGGAGTTTAAAGAAATCCATAGTATAGACCGAATGAGTTTGTTCCATAAACTTCTCCACAATGAAATTTAAAGCTTCATTTTTCTTTATGCCAATTTTTTCTGAGAAAACCAAGATACCGATCATATCCACCATCATTATACGAAGTGTGTTTTCTCGAGGATTGGACCTTAGAACCAAAAGTGATAGCAGACTTGTGAAGGCTCACTGCATGTCATGAAAGTCGTTCATATTGGTGAAGAATGTCCATGATTGTGGGATATGATCATGGATGAGCATGACAAAATAAGAGAGCATCATATGCAAAAAGTAGATGATTAATTATGGGCCCATGTTGGCTAATTTTCATCACACGTAAAAGAGGACTTAATACTTTGCCACAAAGAATAAATACGTACGGGGATAAAGGATCACCTTAGTGAATACTTCTATCCGGAGTAAGAAAACTATGCGTTGAACAATTTATGAGAACAAAGAAAGTGACTAACTCAATACAGAGCATAATCCAACGAATCCAAGTATCCGAAAAACCCATATAGCTTATTGTGTCCGGTATGAAATAGCATTCTAGCTTGTCGTAGGCTTTAGACATATCCGTCTTAACAGTCATATATGACTTTGCTCAGCGCTTGCATGATTTCAAAGAATCTAACATTTCTTGTACAATGATAACATTATCAATAATGTTCCTCCTCGATACAAAAAACGCTTGTTCCTTGCTAATAACCCAAAAAATGAGGTTGGAAACGCCCAACTAATATTTTAGAAATTATTTTGTAGCGAACATTGCACAGTAAAATTGGTTGAAAATCACTTATATTATGTGGTACCTCTGTTTTGGGAATGAGATTTATATTGGTATTATTTGTCCCTAAGTTTTGGTTACCGTGAGTGAAAAAAATCTTGAACCTCATGATTAGTTCAGTTCTAATCTCAGGCCAGAATTGATGATAAAAGGCCTCTATAAATCCATCTGGGCCTGGGGCCTGATCGGCTTATATGACAAATATTGCATGCTGGATTTCTTCTTCAGAATTTGGTTTGGTAAGCTCAACATTAACAGAATCCTATATGCGTCTTTAAAAACCCTAAAAAACATCATGATATGTATGAGTTGCTCGATGAGTACTTTCATACAAACCTTCAAAATAATCCACCTCAATAACACCAATAACAGTATCATTATGATTAATAACACCATTCTTATATTCAATTGTCAATATCTGATTATGTGCTAATCATTCTTTTGCAGCAACATTAAAGTATTTTGTATTAGGACCCCCGAAAGTGAGCTAGTTCTTACGACTCTTAAGATGCCATAAAATCATTATAAGCTCATTTAAATGCTTCACGAATCTAATTTATTACGTAGTCGAAACATTATCATGGAAGAGAGCACGATCTAATGTGACTTTTAACTCAATAATTTGTTGGGACGCATTGCTCTGATGGGCCTTCTTCCATTCCAAAATTGATTTACAACATGCCTTAATTCTGAATTCAACATGAGCATAATTTTCAGAACATTGCCAAGCACTAAGAATAGATTCATTAAAACCCTCTTTACCAAACATCCTTTTATCGTACCTAAATTGGCCCCATCATGAACCTGTAGAAGTGCTACACCGAACAAGTAAAGGACGCTGGTACGATCCACCAAAAAGGAAAAAAATCAACCTGAGTAGATGGATACATACTTAACCACTATTTATCGCCAATAGTCCATCATAAACAATACTAGAAATCATAAGAATATAATTTAACCATCCATGAGAAACAACCTCAAACATATTAGAAATCACTTAGCTGACAAGTAGAAATCATTATACGAAAATCCATAAAAATTAGATCAGCATGTTGGGGACCACCACGTTTTTCATGGTTTCCACGAATTTCATTAAAGTCACCAACAAGTAGCCAAAGCTTGTTCAATTCACCGAGTTCCAATTGTTCCCAAAAATGATTTCACGAAGCCAGATTGCGTTTGGGTGACCATACATAACAAACAAATTGAAGCATATTGCATTATTTTCAATAGCACAATCGAACAAATTTGCAAACTCAAAATCAACAAAAACAAAGGTAAATTTCCTCCACTACTAAGCCACTGCTAAGGCCCTGTGGAGGGAACTTACATAATTTTATAAAAACCTAACTAAAAACAAATATTACGAATAAAACCATCATTTGCTTAGTCTTCAGCAGGCATACCCTATCTAGGAGATACTTACATTATATCTCTTTAAAGTGTCGAACTGTCAGGTCTATGCCCACACCACAAACAATTCAGTTGTAATCATGGCGTATTGGGTGGTTTAGGCACCACCAAACCTTGAATCTCATCAATGTTTTGTGTGATGGAGGAAGCTTCATCTCCAACATGTACTTCATAGATCAAACACTTCATATGGCCATCAGAGGCCAATGTATCATCATGTGTATGCTTGAGTGTAAACATAGAATAGTCAGTTGCATCAATGGTGAAGCCATTGTATGTGATGTGTCCATGACCTATTGGAATAAGAGAAGGAGGGTCACGAGGAGCTTGAGGATTGTGACACATTTCACGGATTTAGACACCAGAATTTGGCTATGGATCATCACCACCTAGCGTACTATCTGAGGAAGTAACACCATCGTTTTGGATTAGGCAAGCACATGAATCATGAATGCGCATACCACACATTTCATAGAATCCTCTAAGTCGTTTGTAATGAAATCAGAATAGAGTGTTGATACCAGAAAGGAATTGAAAATGGCGTTGAAAACCAAGAGGTTGCCTAATATCCTAGATAAGGCACAGTCAGACAACTTCTATATGTGAAGCTGATTGAGATGTAAAATCTGTGTCAAGGAGAAAACCTAGAGCATCAAATGACTCATAAAGAGAGTCCATAGTTGGAGCACAAGCATTCGATTAGCAAAAGACCAAACTTCCTTGCGTAAACCATTTCTATTGTCTCTTCAGAAGGGAAGACAAATTGAATACATCCTTTTTCTATCACTCGACCATGATTTGTCCTGGTTGTGCCCATAGGCGAGGAAGTGCAGCAATGATTAAGCATATATTCTGACGACGTGGTCTTATGGGTGGCCTACAATTCCAAACCGATGTTCCTTTGCAACCTGAGAAGTCACATTAAAAAGAAGTATAAACGGTTCATCCTTAACCCCCAAATCAAGATCTTGGAATACCTTACAGAATTTGCTAGCCATCTTAAGTGATTCTATTGCTAACCCTCATTCACATTTGTCTTCCTAGGGATGTATGAGAATGTGGAGTTTTTACTCTTTGCCATGTGAAGAATATAGTAATGTTCTTCGATGTCTGGCTTGCTACATGTAAAGAGTTATACGGAAGTTGACGTTATTGTAAACTAGACATAAGAGATACATGATAAACTGTTGGGCTTCAGCTTTCGAAGCATCTGCAGTAGCAGGCAGACTAAAATTGATTATCATTTGAATAGAACATTCATGCAACTCAGAATAAGTTGTGAAGCTTTTTCCCACAAAGCATCTATAAAGCATTTGTAATTAGAGTAGAGAGATGGACCCGCCACGAGTTGATTGATATTTACAACATAGACTTTCATGCTGTTTCTTTCTTTTTTTTTTGAATTTTTATCAATAATTAGATCGATAAAAAATACGATTTATAATTTAAAACCTCATATAACTTATTTTTTTGTAGCGGAAAAGAGTTTGGCAGACTTTCAAACTATTACTCTTTCTATTTCAGATTAATTTTTTAAAAAATTTAAATATAGGCTATGAATGGTAAGACAGTTTTTTATTTCAGTTTTTGATTTCTAGATTTTGAATTTGGTTTTAATTTTTGCATTTTTTGTGTTTTCAAAAACCTCAAAAGCCTGGTTTTTGGTTTTTTGAGAAATCAAAATGGTTTTTCCAAAAACAAAGACTAAAACTAGTTTATAAACTACTCCCAATCAAAGCCATAATATTATTAATAATTATGTGCCTATCTCTAAACATAAATGTTGTTTAAGGTAGTTGCATTCGATGATATAATGTTTTGTATAAACTTTCGGTATTGTTAAATTATAATGACAGTCAAATGAAAACTTAAGCAAAAGAAGTCAAAGAGAGAATGACAAAAAATATCCAAAAAGTAAAGCAAGTAAGCTTATAGAACAGACTATTTACTAGGGTGGGTAAAATATCCGTAAGATCCGATTTAATCCGATATTTAGTTCAATTTGATCCGAAAATTTCGAATATCCGTAAAATTTTGGAGCAAAGCAAATAACAAAATCTAATATCCGTCAAAAATGAAGCAAATATCAAATATCATTTTTCAAAAGACCGGATATCCGTTACAATTCGTATCTCAATAAATATATATTTAAATATTAATTATGTATACATGTATTATAATATAATTAGTGTTGTGATGGTTGTAGATGAATAAAATGTAGCATATACTTAATTTTAATTGTTTTATTGTTTTTTCTTATGATGTTATCATTTTTCACCATGTGATATATTATGAGTTTAGTTTTGAAACTAATTTGATTAAATTTTTTAGTTCTTAATAGTTAGTTATTATATATATATATATATATATATTTTTTTTTTCTTAAGTTTGTATTGAAAAATATTTAATTTAGGTATGAAAATTTATATTGACATTGCTTTTAATATATTTTTTTTATTATTTTTGTGAATATTATGTATTTTATCTTTCTTAATTGTATAAAAACGAATCGGAGCGGATAATTCGTGGATCTTTGAAAAAAATGAATATTCGGATTTCTGGATATCCAGAAAATTTCGAATCGAAACGGATCACAAAATTAGAAATCTGGATAACACAGAACAGATCACGGATTATATGGATATTTGCTCCGTGCCCACCCTACTATTTACGTGTCCACTTCGCTGCGTATGATTTATTATATTAGTCATCAAACTTTGACCATGGTTTCTTTTTTTGTAACATCATTTGCAAAATTGTTTAATCAGATAAAATATAGTGTTAATAATGCTTACATTGTTGACAAGGTTATATAGTATATTGTTTTATGTTAATGCAAATGCTTTTGTTATTAAATATTTAATTTGGTGAAAGCGTTTAGATCCTATTCGTCCGTTTGTCACACCGCTTGTTTTCTTGTCGTTTGGAAACTTCGTGGAAAGAATTCATGTTTACATGCGATATCACATTTGTCTACGTGGCCCACATGACCAATTTAACCCAAATGCTAATGCTAATTCTGCCTAAAATAATTCCTTTTTTTAAGAATTTTTTTTCATAGACAATACCATATTCATAATTGATGCAGACAAGAAATAATGAAAAAACTAATGAAGCAGAGGAATAATAATACTAATGCAGAAGACTAATAACACTACTTTGTTTTAATTACGTTTTATATTGGTTAAGTTAATCTTTTGGTTTAGTTGATTTGGTTTAAGTTGGACTTAATTACGTCTCTACTTTTAGTTTCATATATATATGAGACAAGAGTCATGTAAGAGATGACGGTTGAACTTTTTCTGGGTTATAAGAAATGTAATGTTTTCTTTCTTTGATGGATTCCAAAGTTAAATTTTCAGATTTTTGCTTGTGATTATGATCTTTGAGTTGAGTTTAGCGTTTGCTAGGCTTTTGAGGTTTCCGACTGCGTCTGGTGGTATCAGAGCAAGGCCATCTCCTTTCTCTTGTGCGCTTGGACAATATGGGAGATCAACCGATAACTAAAGCAGATCTTCAGGGATTCACCGTGGACATCACCACAGCCCTAACTACTTTGATGGAGCAGATTACAAACTTGACAGCTCAGGTTGTCAATGTCACTCAAAACAGAAATCAATGTGACGATAGGAGAGACGAACTGGTTGTCAACGTTAATCAAAATGGAAATCAACGTGACGGTAGGAGAGACGAACTCATCAGGGAACCACGTGTAGGAAACGAACGAGAAAACAATCGTGTTGTCGTTGCTAATGATTCGAGTTCTGATGAAGACGTCGCAGAGGAGGGAGCTGATGACCAACATAATAATCATGATTACCGGGTAAAAACTGATATCCCAATTTTCAATGGAACTATGGGAGTAGAGGAGTTTTTGGATTGGCAGATCGACGTTGATCGATTCTTTGATGTCATGGGAGTCCTTGAAAACAGACAAGTGAAAATGGTAGCCTTCAAGCTAAAGAAAACAGCTGTTGTGTGGTGGGATAAATTAGTTGTTCAACGACAAAGACAACATAAAGGACCAATCCGTACTTGGAGACGAATGAAGCAGTTGATGATGGAGAGGTTCTTACCTGAAGACTACGAGAAGATTCTTTACAAAATGTATATCGAGTGTGTTCAAGGGAAGAGATCGGTTAATGATTACACTGCAGAGTTCTTACGTCTTTCTGAACGTGGGGGAAACATAAAATCAGAAAGTTGCTAGATACGTTAGTGGGTTAAAGAGCTCAATTCAAGAGAATATGGGATTACAAACAGTTTGGAGTGTTCATGAAGCTTCTAGTCTAGCTTTAAAAGCTGAGCTCATTAAAAAGACTCCACATGGAGTTTCTTCTTTCAAAAGGTATTCTCCTTACAATGATTTTGAAGTCACAGCTGAAGCTGGTAAAGGTAAAGGAATGTTAGACAAGGAGATTAATGTGGGGCCTAAGGACATTGAAAGTTCCAATAACACTCAGCAAAAAAAAGCTCCATTGTCAAAACCAGTCAATCAATAGGCAAGACCACGTGGTGATAAGTGTTATCGATGCGGAGGTCATGGTCATATATCAAATGTGTGTCCTAGTAGGAGAACTAGTGCTTTACTTGAGGAAGAAGAAATGGATTTGACGACGACAACGAATATGTCGGAGTTGAGTTCGCTGAAGAGGATTCACAAGAGAAAGTAAATATTGTTCTTCAGAGAATTTTGTTGACATAAAAGACAAGAGGGGCAGTGTAAGAACTTGTTTAAAACACATTGTTCTATTCACAACAAAGTGTGTAATTTGATCGTCGACAACGGCAGCACCGAGAACTTAGTTTCTCAGAAGCTAGTTGACTACTTCAAGCTCCCCACAGAGCCACATGAGAAGCCATATGCTCTAGGTTGGATCAGCAAAGGTTGAAAGGTTCGTGTAGCTTTAACGTGTCGAGTACCCATCGCTATTAGGAAACTCTATCAAGAAGTGCTTTGTGATGTCCTTGACATGGACATTTGTCACATTTTATTTGGACGTCCCTGGCAGCATGATAATGATCGGGTCGGGTCTTTCGGGTTTCAGGTATTTCGGGTTTACTTATATAAGACCCGTTTGGGTATTTTTGCGGGTTCAAGTCGGGTTCGGATATTTAATTTTGGGTTCGGGTCGGGTTTGGTTATTATAAAATACTCTATTTCGGGTCCGGTTCGGGTATCCGCATTTTTTAATTAATTTTTATAGAAACATATTCAAAAAAAGCTTAAAATAACTTTTAACAAACCATGATTTAATATAAAAAATTAATATTTAAGTTTTTTTTGGTTATTTCGATTCTAAAATGAATAATATATATAGATTTATAGTTACAATCTTGGATATTTTTGTAATTAAATGTATATATATATATATAAATAATTATTTCTAAATATATTATATATTTCAAATATTTTGGGTACCAGTTTGGGTTTTGCGTTTTACCCGATCGGATTCGGGTACCCGTATTCTTATGATCCAAAACCTGTTCGGGTATTTTTCAAATTTCAGTTCGGTTCAGTTTTGGATATTTCGTGTCGGGTTCGGGTTGGATTTCGGGTTTCGGGTATTATGCCCAACCCTTACATATCGTGGAAAAGATAATGTGATGATGTTCACTTGGAGAGAGCATAGAATTGCTATGACACCTTTACTTCACTTTGACCAAATTCCAGAGAAAAAGAAGTCAAATTTTTTAATCATGACGAAGAGTGATAAGGAATTGGATGAGTCTATCAAAGAGACACAATGTTTTTGTCCATTAGTGATTAAAGGAATTGTTAATTTGGTCAATGAAGAAACAAATATTCCAAGAGAAGTGCTGGAAATTTTGTCGTGCTATCAAGAGTTGACTGCGGAGGAGCTTCCTAATCATTTACCTCCTATGAGAGATGTTCAACACCATATTAACTTAATTCTTATAGCAAGCTTGCCTAATCTTCTCCATTATCGGATGAGTCCGAAGGAGAATGAGATATTACGAGAACAAATTGAAGAGCTTTTGTGGAAAAGATTTATTCGTGAAAGTATGAGTCCTTGTGTAGTTCCAGTTCTTCTTGTCCCTAAGAAAAATAATCAATGGCGGATGTGTGTTGATAGCAGGGCTATTAACAAATTAACCATCAAGTATAGGTTTCCAATTCCACGATTAGAAGACATGCTTGATGAGTTAGCTGGCTCTAAGGTATTTTCAAAGATCGATCTTCGCAGTGGCTACCATCAGATCCGAATTAGGCCTAGAGATGTATGGAAGATAGTTTTCAAAAGCAAAGATGGTTTGTATGAATGCCTTTTGGGTTATTGAATGCTCCAAGTACCTTTATGAGATTAATGAACCAAGTTCTTAGACCGTTCATCGGCTCTTTTGTGGTTGTATATTTTGATGATATCTTAATTTACAGCAGAACCAACGAGGAGCATTTGAGACATGTATTGGAAGTTCTACAACAAAATCAGTTATTTATAAACTTGCAGAAATGCACATTCAACACCAGCAAGCTTCTATTTCTTGGTTTTGTTGTTGGAGAGGAAGGAATCCAAGTTGATGAAGAAAAAATTTGGGTAATTAAAGACTGGCCAAATCCTAAGCCCATTACTAAAATACGTAGTTTCCATGGTCTTGCTTCTTTTTATAGGAGGTTTATTCAAAATTACAGTACCATCACTGCTCCTTTAACGGACTGCTTGAAGAAGGGAAAGTTCTAGTGGGGGTCTGAACAAGAGAAGAGCTTTACTATGATTAAAGAAAAACTTTGTGTTGCACCCGTCCTTGCATTACCTGATTTTGATAAAGTGTTCCAAGTGGAATGTGATGCTAGTGGGACTGGAATAGGTGCTATTTTATCATAGGAAAAGAAAGCGATAACCTTTTTTAGTGAGAAATTGAGTGAGACTAGACATAAATGGAGCACCTATGATCAAGAGTTTTATGCAGTGTTTAGAGCATTAAAACAGTGGGAGCATTATCTAGTTCATAGGGAGTTCAATTTGTTCACAGATCACCAAGCCTTGAACTTTCTTCATAGCCAAAAAGTGATCAATAAAATGCATGCTCGGTGGGTGAGATTTCTGCAGAAATTCCCTATTATAATTCAGCATAAATCTGGGGCTCAAAACAGAGTGGCAGATGCATTGAGTTGACGAGCCTCTTTGCTTACTACTTTGACTCACGAGGTTGTAGGTTTTGAATTTCTAAATGAATTATATGTTGAAGATGCTGATTTCAAAGAACTTTGGTTAAAATGTAGTGGAGAGCACCCTTGTGGAGATTATCATATTTATGATGATTATCTATTTAAAGGAGATTGTTTGTGCATTCCTATGTGTTCCCTAAGAGAAAAATTGATTCGTGATTTGCATGGTGGTAGTATAAGTGGACATCTTGGTCGAGACAAATCCATTGCTAGCTTGGAGGAGATATATTATTGGCCATATTTAAAGAGGGATGTTGGAGCAATTGTTAAACGGTGTTTCGTTTGTCAAGTGTCTAAAGGTCAGTCTCAGTATACAGGTTTATATATGCCATTACCTGTGCCTGATGATATTTGGCAAGATCTCGCTATGGATTTTGTTCTAGGGTTACCTCGCACACAGCAAGGTGTGGATTCTGTGTTCGTCGTCGTTGACCGATTCTCGAAAATGTCACACTTTATAGCTTGCAAGAAAACTGCAGATGCGTCTCATGTTGCTAAGATATTTTTCAAAGAGGTTGTGCGTCTCCATGGAGTTCCTAAGTCGATTAAAACGGATAGAGACACTAAATTTCTGAGTCATTTTTGGATTACTCCATGGCAAATGTTTGGAGCTGCTCTAAATCGAAGCTCCACTGCACATCCATAAACCGATGGTCAAACGGAGTGATAAACAGAACCTTGGGAAATATGTTTCGAAGTGTTTGTGGCGACAAACCGAAACAGTGGGACTTGGCTTTGCTGCAGATTGAATTTGCATATAACAGTGTTGTGCATACCGCAATTGGAAAGTCTCCGTTTTTTGTTGTTTATACTTCAACTCCTAGGCACGTGATTGACTTGGTTAAATTGCCAAAAGTCCCAGGGGTTAGTGGTGCTGCAGAATCCATGGCGAAAGATATTGTTGTTGTGAAGGAAACTATCAAAGATCGTTTGGAGGCTGTGGGTCAGAAGAATAAGGCTGCAGCTGATAAGAGACGCGGAGTTAAGACTATTGACGTGGGGGATGAGGTGATGGTCTTCCTTCGCAAAGAGAGATTTCCTGTTGGAACTTATTCTAAGCTGCAGCCTCACAAGTATGGACCATTCAAAGGACTCCGCCGCATCAACGATAACACATATGTTTTGGACTTACCTGCTTCAATGAACATCTCGAAAACTTTTAACATGGCAGACATTTATGAATATCATGCTGATCAGAAATTATATCCAGAAGAGAACTCGGGGTCGAGTTCTTTTGAGGAAGAGGAGACTGATGCAGAGCGAATTGTTGCAGACAAGAAATTATGAAGAAACGGATGAAGCAGAGGAATAATGTTGATGCAGAAGACTAACAACACCACTCTGTTTTAATTACGTTCTCTGTTGGTTAAGTTAATCTTTTGGTTTAGTTGGACTTAATTACGTTTTCTACTTTCAGTTTCATATACATATATATGAGACAAGAGTCATGTAAGAGAGGAGGACTGAACTTTTTCTGGGTTATAAGAAACGTAACGTTTTCTTTTTTTGGTGGATTCCAGAATTAAATTTTCAGGCTTATTGCTTGTGATTATGATCTTTGAGTTGAGTTTAGCGCTTGCTAGGCTTTTGAGGTTTCCGACTGCGTCAATAATCTAAAACCTACTCCCTAAAATATTTTTCAATATAATAAAATCAACGTTTCGATTTTTCGCATAGTAGGAGAATCGAACATACGAACTCTAGTCCTAGGTCTGCTTCCTACCACTTTAACACAAATTCCTTGTCAAATTTCATCAATTATTTTGACAAAAATCGTTTTAATAATTAGTTTTTTAATTGTAGAAAATATATAAACTATATATTATATTAATATTTGAAAAAGGAATAAAATTACAGTGTATTATTTATTAAATGAATATATAAGTATATCAACATTTTAAGAAAGGAGAAAGGGGAAAGGATTTAGAGACATTAGAAATACAAAACTTACAAATAGGCGTAGAGCAATGTGTTTACACAATTATAATATACCAATCAAATCAATTCTCCATATCTTCGCAAGATCCAATATTTACAATTCATATGTTTCTCATTGTCTCGAGATCTACTCGTATTCGTTGAAATTAATTGTGTGTTTTTGTTGTTTTATACTGTATTTATCAATTTTATATTACATAATATGAAAATACAAATAACTAGATGAAATGTCTGAAAATTACATTTTTCATGTAAGCTTGATGAGGCCACATCTTTTTTTCCAAAAAGTTTTATAAAGCATATTGGCATGAGTTTGGTTTACATTGAAGTGTATTACAGTAAGAGAATTCAGTAATTCTGACAAATGATAACATTTAAGTGAGACCAAGAATCATAATCCAAACCTTGAACTGTAATTTAGTGATTCTGTTATAGACACAAAGAGTAAAAAACTTAATAGTCACAGTTTTAGTGGGTGAAGGTTGCACTCTTGTAGTTACAACGTACAACAAAGTGGTTTGATCAACCAAAGAAGCTCACAAACCACTTTTATAATAAATAATTAAATCTTTCCTTCTCACTCTGAGAATTAATAAAACAAAGCAATTCCGAAAAGAATATTTACTTCAAATTTTTTCTATGTTGGAAACAATCAAACAAATCCATCTTTCCCCTTTGGGAGCCTTCGCTTCCATAGGAGTCACTGTATGTACTTTGTTGAAACCCCATTTGCTATACTCAAACTTGAACAGTCTTTTGGAGAACACACAAAAAGGCTTTCAACGAAATCAAACACACACACAAGTTATATTAAGATGAGTCTTCTGGTTCAGGCTGTGCAAATGTTTCATATCACCCTGATGAGCTCGACTTACTACCTTCTTTTTCTGGATCTTCCATTTGCGTCGGTAATAGATTCAAGAAGCTTCCTTGGTGGGTTGTTGTTGTTCGATTAGATGATTCATCCTCTGTTCATGTGTGTTTCCATAATTTTATTAAAGAGAATCAAACATGTACTATGAATGATAATCTTGATTCTATACATAGTATATGGAACAGATTTCATCTTCATTATATATATTACTATCACTAGATAAATGGAAGAAAATATTTACCAAAGAGGGATTTAATCGATGGCCGCTTTGGCTTATTGCTCTTCTTCTTCAGCTCAGCTGCACAGTAAACAACAGATTACAAATGCAATCCTATTACAAGGCAATCTAGTCCCTTAGCTAAGAAAGGGTGTAAAGTGAAATACCTATCCCTGGTAATTGGTCGTCATTGACGATTTCAACGTTCTTGTATGTATAACCCACAAAGTTAATGTCCTTAGATGAGAGCATCTGGAGAAAAAAAGAAAGCCAAACCTCATGTTATGAATTCCAAAGACAGCGAAGATATATACACTTACATCTTCACAACGAACCCATTTGGTTCATGACACAGATTCTAATAACAGGACATATCTCATGTTGGTCCAAAAAGATATGCGATCCAACTAACAAGTTAAAAATGTGCAACTGGCAGATTAATAAAAGTTTTCTTTTAATAGTATTCTATGCAGCTATTCTCAATTCAAAATTCAAACAAATTCGAATCTAAAAGAGTGAATCACGTTTGTGATCATCGTACAGAGACAGGGAGCACTCGGAAGCCATTCTATACATATTGCTTAAGACAGGAAAAACTAAGCAAATTTTATCATTCTGAGCTCTATGTTGCATGTAATCTTTTAAGCTCTAGTTATAGACTTATAGTAATATTACCGCACAACGCATCTTAATAACCCACTTATAGAATTTTTTGAAGTATGGCTACTTATATACTAAATTGGAAAAAAGTAAGGCAGCTAAATTTGATGATACCTAATGCCAAATAAGTCAGTATTCATGCTAATACCTTTCTCCATGGACCTGACTTCGATGAATTTGGAATTTGCTTGTCAGTCTGTTCCAGAAGAAACCAAAGAAGAGTGAACAGTATTTTCGTGATCAGGAGCATGTACATCATTTTTTGACACCAAAAGTTCAGTATATATATACATCATGACACATCATCTGTGTTACCAATATTTCAATATACTGTAAGCATCGTTATCTGATAGTATCAGTACGTTACCTCTTCAAATTTCTCAAAATTTTGGGTGTCCAACTCATCGTTGACTTTGGGAATAAAGGCAGCCTTCATTTGGTACAATTTTCCCCATTCGGTACCTCTGAACCAAGGGTGACCCTAAAGAAACCAGTCAAAGTGTTTATTTGGGTTTCCTAAGTAATTTTAGTTCAGGGAACTTCAAATCCAAGAGTAAAGAGTAGCACAAAACACCTTAATTTCATCAGCTCCTTTTGTTCCAAGCCTTTGTTCGACATTACATAATAGCCTACATATAAGATCCTTGGCTTCTGGTGATAGTCTAACCTCTTCTGGGAATTTCAAGTAATTTCTCCAGTTTACTATCTGCATACGGGGAACACAATGATAAGAGTAAACGTAAATAGCCAAATTAGGAACACCAAAAAGATACAAAAAGACTAAAATTGGATGCAAGAGTTGAAACGGCTAACAATGTATTAATTACCTTCCTACAAGTTGTCATTGGATCATCTGAATAAAATGGCGGAAACCCCACAAGCATTTCATACATAATGGCTCCAAGCGACCACCTTAAAAAGTGCTCTCAAGATTATTTACTGGTATTAATCATTTTACCAAAGAAATCAAAGAAAAACAAATCCCAATAGTTGGTTGCACCTACCAATCACATTCCATTCCATATCCTTTTTTCAGCAGAACTTCTGGAGCAATATAGTCAGGAGTTCCAACTGTTGAATAAGCCTGAAACCAATAACGTTAGCCTAATAAGTTATATCTAACACAGATGTCTACATCAGTGGACAGAAGGACACTTCTTTAATGAACGAAACATACTGGACAGTTCATTCTTGCAAAAGTGGACATCTCTGAGAAAAAGATGATGCATAAGTGAAACTTACAAGCATCCTTCTATTTCTCTGCCAGTTTAGCAGTTGCTCCTGTTGGGTTCGTCTAGTTGCCACAGGGCGACCATCACTTTGTAAAGCCCCACTAACGTTTCTTGCAACTGTGAAGTCTTTTTCCTGAAGATTACTACAGTCTAATGGTTTACATAATCCAAAATCTGACAGTTTCATGTGGCCGTGTTTGTCAAGTAGCAGATTATCAGGCTTGATATCCCTGAATCACATTAGAGAAATAATAATGATGCTTAGAACAAAAATCAATAAGAGCTGCAACTAATCATGCCCTGCTCCACTGACCTGTGGATGTAGTTGTGCTTATGAATGGACTCAATAGCCAGTACGGTTTCTCCGATATAAAATCTTGCCTCATCTTCAGTAAGGGTGTCTTTCCTCATAAGTAAAGTCATCATATCCCCACCAGGTAGATACTCCATTATAAGATACAAGTACTCCTCATCTTGGAAAGAACAATACAGTTTAACAATGCAATTACTGTCAACTTCTGCAAGTAAATTTCTCTCTGCTTTTACATGTTCCACCTGAGAATCATATTCCACAGACACATCAACCAACCAAACAAATGTTCGTCAAAAGTTTCTTTGAGGAGTCTAAATACCTGCCCTCTGCGAAGCATCTCAGATTTCTTAAGTTTCTTCATTGCATAGACATTGCCTGTTCCCTTCTCCCTACATATCCTAACCTGAAAAGAGAGATAAAAAAATAGCATGCAATACTTAATAGGCTGCAGTTCGAAAAATGCCCACTTCAACAAGGATGCATCACATAGAATTTTCAGGATGATGTCCGTAGAAGCATACCAGTCAAATGCTGAGAAAACTAAAGAAAATCTATAAAAGAGACGAAACAAATATAAGCCACCTCTCCGAATGCACCCTTCCCAATCATTGTCAATGGCTCAAAATCATCTGCTCCCATTTTGTGCCTCTGACGGCGCATGTATTCAGTTTCTTTCATCTCCAAATCCTTTAGCAAGTTGTTTTGCTCTTCCTCGGATACTTCTGCAGCAGCTAATTTGTTTTCTAGCATTTTCCGTCTGCATAAAATGTAAATACCAGAAAAAGAACAAAGCGCTAAATATGTGGGTGGAAGTTCACATGAAAGTAGCAAAAAAGAGACAAAGAAAATACATGACAGAAAAATTCATAGAGAAAATTTGTAAAGAAATTATACCGCTCCTTTCTTTCTTGCAGACTCTGCATCTGCATTTTGTAATGGTTTTCAATATATTGTTTTGCAGCGGCAGCTTTCTCCTTGGTTACATTAGAAAGTACTTCTTCACCTCCAGCTGTTTTGGGTGCTTCCTTAACAGAACTTGTGGTTTCCTTCTTTTTCGAGGATTTAACCTTGTCTTTAGATTTTAACTTATTCAGCCAAGCCTTGGCAGTCTCCATTTCTCTCCTCTGTTAACTTCCCCCCAAACTAAATATTTAGTAAGGTACTGTATATACAAGATAGCAAAGAGTTCGACGAAAAGGTTCCAGTCCAATTATGTACAACAGTAATCATATGTCATGCATCTAGTGACTAGATTCCCACTGTTTCACACCTGTAACAGGATGACATATATTAATTGGCTAACACTCACTCCAACAACACATTAACAAAATCATGTTCAAAGTAATGAGAAAGCTTTTATCAACTCAAAAATCAGGCAATGCAACTGCTTTGCAAAGTCATCCAAAGAGGTGAATTAGGTATCGACATAAAGCCTAAAGGAGCTCAAAGTTGGCAGCTAACCTTATATCCTAACCAAAGCCATATCTGAATCTAAATTACAAGATTCTCCATAAATTATTACATAAAGACATTAAGTCAAATTACATGATCATTTCAAAGTAGAACACAACCGATATAGATCTGAAATAGTAGAAGATTAAATATAGAAATTACAGGAAAAACCAAATGTAGGCCAAAATTGGGGGTTAAACCGAAAACCCTAGGATTTGGGCAAGCGAAAATGAGCAAAACTCAAATCATAGAATTCAGACAAAGCTCGATCGCAAGAAAGCTGTAATGAAAGCTGAAGAAGAACCGCTAGATTAGGAACACGACATGGAGTCTACACGTAGACATAAAGACAGAGACCCGTAAATTGTGGTGCGAGAAAGAAAAAGAAAAAGAAAAAAAAAAAGACCTCGATTTCTGGGATTCAATTGCTCTTGATTTTTCAATATTGAAGATCGAATTTTGCAAATTGAGAGAAGAAAAAGTTGGAAACTTTATAATCCGGTTGGATGTAGGAGTGAATTGCACTACTCTCTCTTCTGCTGCTGCTGTTGCTGCTCTCTCTCTCTCTCTTCTTCTTCTTCTCAGTTGTTTTTTTTTTCTTCTCCTCTTGAGGCATATAATATTTTTGGGGGATTACTGATTTTTAATAATTTCTTTAGTTACTACAGTTGATTACCGTAAATTAAGGATTTAATTGGCTCTACTTAATAAGTCTTAACCAAAAAGAAAACTATTGTCAGGAAAATAAGTTATTAACTATAAATAAAAAAATTGAATAATATTATATTTGGGAAAGTTTTTAAATATTGTAGGTTTGAGAAATGGATTGAGCCGCTTTATTATTCCGCGTGGACCCCCTCCACTTGAATTTTGTTCGATTGCAATGTCAAAAGCCATCTATAAATGTCAATTTTATGGATCAACGGTTTAGATCCACCCAAAATTTGAATATAACAACTAATTCACCTATATTTTCATCTTCGATCTAATTGCACACAAAGTATAAATTTAAAGTCTAATTACACATAAACTTATTCAATAACGATCCAATTCCACATATAGTTTTGGAAAGTCGATCTAATTATACAAATTTTTGGTTAATTACGGGTTTGTATTACCGCTAAAAATAGTTTCGGTCTAAACCAAGTCATTAACCGAATGTAAAACCAATTTCGACCTGTTTAGAACTGAATTAGGATCCGTTTAGTTGACCAGTTCAAAATCTAAACCCAATTACCAAAATCCTAAAATTCTCTACAGATCGAGAGATTGAGATGAGACGATGGAGGAGGATTCGTTGCAGCTTGTCCCAATTGATGAGAAGAAATCACTCATTTGCTCATTCTGGTGTTTCCTAAAGAGTAAAGCAAGTGGTAAAGCCAAGTTCACTCACGACCACGATGAGCCTGAGAAGATATGAAAGTGGTAACATCAAAGAGGAATTTAAAAGATGACTATGTTGGAAAACCAGAGAAATTTGGAAGATGGGTTATTATATTACTAAGGAAGCTAGTAGTCTTCCTTAATTCATCTTCTTCATCAATTCTCAATACTAAAATTTCTTTTCGATTTAATCCTTTAAATGGTGTCGTACCGTACAACATCTCGTATAAAACAACCCCTCATGGTCACCAATCGCGACCTTCTCTGGTGATTATCTCCGGTGTTACGTATTCTTCTGTTCCGACGAAGGAATTCAACTTTTCTCTTGATGAATCTGAGGCAGCTAATGTAGATAATAAGCGAATCGAAATCAATTCTTCTTCCGGTGAGATTCCTAAGTTACAGAAACTTGCGAATCAGAAGAGAGGTTTGTTTATCTTCGTTGTCGGTGATGGTTTAGATGGTGATGGTGATGGTTGCGGTGTTCTCGGAGCGAGATTCGTTG
>OVAX01002239.1:0-32113 GCA_900406405.1 Lepidium africanum
GCATTATTCAAAATCTGGTCGTTATTCAGTAAAAACTGGATATAAATTAGAGGAAAGTAATTCTATGTTAAATCCGACTTACCATGGGCCAAATTTTTGGGATTTATATTCAAAAATTTGGAAATTAGATTGCCCAAATAAAATAAAACATTTTATTTGGCAAGCGTTATCAGGATGTGTTGCTGTTAAGAAGAATCTGATTAATAGAGGAATCAACGGTGACCCTAGATGTAGTAGATGTGGGACTGAGGAGGAGACTATTAATCATGTTCTGTTTGAATGTCCCCCGGCAATTCAAGCATGGGCATTATCTTCCATTCCCTCACCCATTGATGTTTTCCCGGGGAGTTCAATTTGGTACAATCTGGATTTCTTGTTTTCGAGAATTCAGGGTCCCATGAAAGTCAAAATTTTTCCCTGGCTGATATGGTTTCTATGGAAAGACAGAAATGAGAATTGGTTTGCTGGGATAAGTACAGATCCCCGGGAAATGATAGCCAAGGCGGAGCAAGAAATGACCGAATGGTCCCAAGCAAGGGCTAAAACAAATCATGTTAGCCAACCAGGATCACGAAGCTCGGTTCTGATTTGGTCAGAGGTGTCTCTATCTTTGACTGTTAACCCAACGTTCAGGGGTTATAGATGCTTTGTGGATGCCTCTTGGAAAAGTTTAGACCTTATCTCGGGTCTGGGTTGGATTTATTTTTCAGACGATACACATGGAGTCTGTACGGGAGCANATTTATTTTTCAGACGATACACATGGAGGATGTACGGGAGCACGGCAAATTCGGCGAAGTCTTTCGGCTTTGCACTCGGAGGTGGAAGCAATTCTTTGGGCTATGGAATCTCTGATCTCTTTCTCAGTGCTTAGAAGTGGAGATAGCTACAGATTGTTTCGGATGATATGAAGTTGCTCCTCTACCCAGAAGATTGGCCGGCGTTTCAACCGTATCAGGAGGAGTTTCAGTGGTTGAAGTCTCTTTTTAGTGTTTTCTCTCTTCATGTAGTTCCGCGCTCTCTAAACCATAAGGCTGATGCTCTCGCTCCTTCTACTAGAGAGTCACCTATTGGTTTCGAAGTGTAACTCATCTTTTCACCTTTTTGGTGATTAATTAAGTTTGTCGACAAAAAAAAAAAAATACTACAACCAAAAAAACTCAAAACTATAGTCTTAATAAGTAAGGCTCTTAATCTCCTTTTCTTAATTTTAAATCCTATCTAATTTCTCCTTGGTATCCAATTGGTTCCTCTGTTTTCTGTCTTGTATTTTAATTTTATACACTTACATTGACGTTTCTTTATGCGTATTGGTGGGGAATATAATAGGCTAAAATATTTTGTGCGATTGACAAGTTCTTTGGAATGAAGTATAATCAAGCAAGTTGCATTTCTAGATAATCAAGTATAAACCAATCAGTTTAATTGCACCCCAAAAAAAAATTTCAACTGAAGGTTGTGATAAGACTTGGTCAAGATACGTGCGTACAACCTGCATGTAGACTTTCCGCATTATGTAACATAAATTAATCTCGCAACAGTGATGTTTCACAAGAAGACATAATTGCTCACTCCTTCACTCGGTTGCCTTGAAGCAAAGAGTCACTCATTTTCACATATGGTTGACTTTAGCTTGGTTTAATTAGTATCCATTATAAAAGGATCGAGGTTAACTCGCGTCCTTTACATATAACGGAAACTTATGTATATACATGTGTATTGTTCTTTGTCTGCGTGTCTTGTGATCAGAATCATGAAGAGTCTGTTTTGGCTATTGTTGGCGTTGTTAGTGTTTGGAGTTTTTCCGATACTTCGTTTCGTTGACGCACAAAATCAACAAGGTACGTAACTAATTAGTCTCGTGCCCGACTATAAGCCATAAGGGCTTGAGTGGTAAAGCATAGACATATAGCTTTAAGGAGTATACACTTTATAGTAAGGAGCATAAAAGAGATTATAATCTAGTTTATGATATGTTATTAGAATAGCAGTTAACATTTAATATTACAATTATACAATTAGACATTATAAAAAGTTTAATATTATTTACTGAATATTAATCATATGGGTAAAATAATATTTTAGTGGTCTTTAATGTTCTATGCTTAGAAAAATCTCTATTTACAAGTATTGAGTTATGAAGCATTTAGAGAACATTTATGCTTTTTTTAGTGCTGAATTATTGACTTTTAAAAAATTATTATGCTCAATAAAGGGCCTTAATTAAGTAGTTTTAGGCCAACTATTAATAACAAGTTTAAAGCCACATTTCTGAATATATAAGTGTAGTATTGGCTATTATTATATGTGAACTTATTAAGTATTAGTATTGGATTGTGACACATCCCACATATCCCACATACAGAGTCGAGGTCACTCTAACTTACTATATATGATCTAAGACCTAATCTACTCATTGTCAATGGGTTTTGAGTTGGAAGCTCATAATTTATTATATGGTATCAGAATCGACGATCCCTGCGTAACATGCATATATGATGATAATGCGTTTGTTGTGGTGCTTCGAGATGCTAGGTTATGAGGTCACTCTAACCTAATATATATGATTTATGGGTTAATCTACTCATTGTCAATTGATTTTAATCTATGTTTTTTTTTCTTGCGTTATACCAAAAAAAAAAATCTGATCTAATAAATATATATTACAACTTCTATGAAGACAAATAAAATTGATTAAAATTTAAATAAATAAAAACTAAAATAATAAAAAGTAAAAAACATAACAAATTAAAAGAAAAGTTTTTTAAAAGTAAAATCTGTGAACAAACTTTAACTTCTTGATCTCATAAACAAATCTTACACGGAAGATTTATTCATGTCATTATCAACACCGTAACGATTCCAAATATTGTTGCTCTTTACGAAGTTGCAAGTTCGACTATCACAATCAGACTTTTCTTTGATGTAAATTCTTTTCAATTCTGAACAAACACCATAAATATTGGATCTGAGATGTCTGTAAATTCAAAACCAAATTTTTTCAACGTTCTCTAATGTTTTTGACAATCGTAGCATGAGAACGTAAGACAAATTCTTAAAAGCTTTTGTTTTATCTTTACCTCCAAGACATATTAAAATAGCACCAAAAATCTACAAGGCGTCATGGAAATTAGCTCGAGAAACTCCTTTAAGCAATTTTAGTCCATCATCTTTATGTTGGTCATAAAAATATGAGATTATTCCTACCCTATACAAAGCTTCCAGATTTTTAGTTTGACATTTATATGTGCTCGATAACGAATAGATAGATACTTGTTGTGAGGAACGACATAGCTCTACCTTAATGAAACCTTTTCTTGGAGAGTTTCAGCATATTTTCTCCAAAGTACACACTCAATTCGAGCATCACTGTATAATATAGATTTTAATAAAAATGTATATATTTTAAAATAAAATGTCTTGATTAAAATAGGATGGTAAAACGTTCTCAGCATTACGATTAAGATAGGATGGTAAAATGTTTTAATTTGTTATGTTTTTTACATAGCAGTCTATTAGGTTTTCAAAATAAGTATATTAAAGGAATATTCTATAATAATAAGTAAATTTCGGAACCATATATGTATATGTTTATCTGCATAAATGTATAATATGATTATCAAGTAAATGTATATTTTTAAAGGATGTGACCGAAATATACATATACGTTTTCTAATGTTTAGTAAGTAACAACGTTTATCAAAGGAATAAAAACGTATATGTATATTTCATAGTCTTTAAACGTATATTAAGTAAAAACGTATATGTATATTACAATATTATGAGTGTTCATTTCAAAATATTGTTAAGTTTGTTAATAAACCACGGATACAAAACTATGATCTTGTAACAAATTTATACTTTTTACGGAAACTCATATATGTATATATTATAAATACATATATATATATATTATAAATATATATATATATTATAAATACAAACATAACAATATTTTGTCTAGTAACAAACTTAATAAATCCAAAACTTAAAATCTAACACACATGACTTAAGGTTGTGTTTTCCAAACGTTACCTTTTTTATTATATAGAAGATTTTCCCTATTTTTGTTTGGGAAATGGATCAAATGAAATATCAGCTTCACCAATTCGCCAAAAAAAAATATTTTTTTCATTTCTTAAAGAATGTCATTCTAGAGTTTTTCACACATATTAAGAAACAGTACTAAAAATCTTATATACCCCTAATTATTAAAGGTAATAATTAGTTAGATTCTATATATTTAATTTTGATTGGAGGGTAAAACTGAAATTATTTGTGAAAAATTGCATTGAAAATGTAGAATGACACTCTTTGTGTAACTACTTTTTATTGCTACAATGACACTCTTTAAGAAACAGAGAGAGTATGAACTTACATGTTTGCCTAATTAAATACAAAATTTTGTTGGGCTATCTAATTTAAACTTAAAATTAGTTAATTTTAACATATTATTAACTTCTATTTAATCAGTCAATTTAAATTTTTGAGTTTAACTACCAAAATACCCCTATATCCCTTATTTCTTATCAAATTCTCCTCTACTATTTTTCTTATCTTTCAGTTCTCCTTTCACTCTTCGATTTCTTTTCTTCTTCCTTTCTTCTCGAGGTATTTGTAGATACGAAAATAGAAAAGAAATTGTTGATTCTTAAAAATACCCGAATTGAACTCTTTTCTTTGAAGATTAATTAAGGAACGAGTTCGAACTTAACTTAAAGGGAAAATGAAGCTAGCAAGCTTTCTGAAATATTATTAATCAAAGTCTGAATAATTTACAATCGTAACTAGTCTTAAATAAACAATTAAAGAGATAGAATATCTATCTTATTTGAAAAGCCTAAAAATAAGGAAACGATAAAACCAAAAACATAAGTGGATAGAAACCGAAAAAAAAAGAAAGAATAATATGCGCTGCGTCACTTCTATTCTTTTCATCCGTTCACATTAGAAATGAACTTTAACTCGAAGAATTTCATTTGCTAGAAGAGATAAAAGGAGAAATTGAAGAAAACTCTCTGACTTTTGCTATTTCTCTCAACTATCTTTTTTTTTCCTAGAATCCAAAGAAGTTTCATGTTTCTGAGAATTCTTAGACAGTTAGACTTCCTTGATAACATGAACTTGGCTTCTAAGCCTTACATAAACAAGAGAAGCTGAAAATAACTGCCCACTACAAATCAAAGGAAATAAAACACAGAGAACATGTAATAACTGGACATGTGATGAACGTCTCCAAAACATATGAATCTAAAACATATGACTCACTTTTTACTCTCTAAAGATGTCAGATCCAAGGTTTCCATAATTTCTCTCATGGTTTGATTATCTCCATTTTTGCCATTGTTGTTTCAGCTCAATCTATATGTCAAGCTTCTTAATTTTCTGCTATAATGCACAAAACTTTTGCCAGATGCATCCAAAGTACAAGAAAACCTATTAAAAAAAAAAGAATTTGAATATATTGAACACATTTAATTTGCATTCAAATAGAAATTGACGATGAATTGAAAGAGAATAATGAAGAATGGTAGAAGAGAAATTGAGAACACATCAGGAATTTCAGGGGTATTTTGGTAATTAACAAATGCTCATAAACTAAGTAATTAACGAAATAAACAGAACTAAACAATCTCTTAAGTTGACAAATTTTGGGTTTCAATTGGCAAGATTAACAAAAGTTTGTATTTCATTGATCAAACATGTAAGTTCATATATTTTTTTGGCAAATTGGTGAAAGTTGGTATTGTTTTTGACCATTTTCCCATTTTTGTTTGGTCCTAGTAATTCCTTTTCAGAACAATTTGTTTAGGCATGCTATGTACATGTAATTCTATAGGACTGGCCACGCTAAGTATTCCATGCCAACAGTCAATACTTTTCTATATGTCTTAACAGGTTTTATCAGTTTAGACTGTGGATTACCGCTAAGTGAGCCTTCTTATACAGAACCAGAAACCGAAATAACGTATTCATCAGACGAGAATTTCATTCAAAGTGGAAAGATTGGTAAAATTCCAACAAATTCAGAATCAGCTAACCGTAAACCTTTCACTACCTTACGATATTTTCCTGAGGGAATACGAAATTGCTATGATCTAAGGGTAGAAGAAGGGAGAAGTTATCTGATTAGAGCAATGTTTCTCTATAAAAACTATGATGGGCTTAATGTCGACCCGGAATTTGATGTGTATATTGGTCCTAATAAATGGGAAACAATAGATTTGCTAAAACAACCAGATGGTTTAGGGAGGGAGATCATACACATCCCAAGATCAAACTCTTTGCAGATTTGTCTTGTTAAGACCGGGGCAACTATACCGGTGATATCAAGTTTGGAGTTACGACCTTTGGCTAGTGATACTTACATCTCTAGATCTGGCTCCCTCAAGCCTTACTTTCGCCTATACCTTAGCAATTCGACTGTTCTTCTTCGGTACGTATACAACTTAAAACCATAACTAGTCTGTGTTAATTAAATTTTTATATATGTATGATACATTCAAAAATAAATCCCTTCCATGAATAATAGTTTTACTCATTTTACCTATTAGAGAATGGTTTACACCGGTTATTGTTTGGTTAAGGTCTAGATAATATCTTTGTAGATACTTTAAGTTTATTCGCTTTCTGTTGTTAGTTTGTTGCATGACTTGTAGCTAAGTCCTATTATTTAGCATAGTCTTTGCACACTCTTTGTATTTAAATCGTTGGCCATTGGCCTTCAGCAATACACGAAATATTCAGTATCTATTTTCTCTACATTACCTTTTAGCAATTATATTACAAAAATCGTTCATTTCTTTGTCGGAAAATCGTTCATTTTTTTGTCGGAAAATTTGTCTGAAATTTCTGACATTATAGTACCATCAGAAATAAAAACTGTCTTTGACGAGAAAAATAGTAACCATCAGAAATCCGTCATAAAGATCCGATATTTTTCTGACAAGTTTCCAACGGACACCGGATTCCTGTAGGAAACTATCGGTTGCAATATTACTTAATTTATTCTTATGAATTTTGTGAGTTGTGCAGGTATCCACAGGATGTTTACGATCGTACATGGATTCCGTATTTTCAACCAGAATGGACAAGAATTTCGACAACTGCAAATGTGTCCAATAAAAATAACTATGATCCACCTCAAGCCATTCTTAAGGTCGCTGCTACACCTACAAGTATCGATGTCCCATTGATGCTGAATATGAGTTTGGAAAATTCTGATGATCAGCTTTACTTGTACTTACACTACTCGGAGATCCAAGTCCTAAAGACCAATGACACTAGAGAATTCAACTTTTTATTGAATGGAGAAAAAATCAACAAACAAGTTCTTCGTCCTAAATTTCTTGAAATAAGTACATGGCTTACATCAATTCCTGTGCAATGCAAAGAAGGTATCTGCCGTATGCAGTTGGTAAAAACTCCAACATCGACACTTCCACCTCTTCTTAATGCTTTTGAAATTTACTCAGTTCTTCAGCTTCCACAATCTCAGACAAATGAAAGTGAAGGTATCAAAAATAGATTGTTCTATTTTGCTTCTTTATTTCTCAAATAAAAATTGAAAGTTTGAACATATCCATTAGTGGTTGCTATGAAGAACATCAAATCTACTTATGGAGTAAGTAGAATCAATTGGCAAGGAGATCCATGCGTCCCCAAGCAATTCTTGTGGGATGGATTGAACTGTAACATCACAGATATATCTGCACCACCAAGAATAATTACTTTGTAAGCTCTGTTTCTGCGACTCACATAGACTAACAGATCATCTATACCGATCATCTTAACTTTCAATATGTTTTTGACGACCAGAAATTTATCTTCAAGTGGATTGAGTGGGACCATAGTGTCTGACTTTAAGAACTTGACTCATCTAGAAAATTTGTAAGTATGATTGTTATTGAACACTTAAAGACGAACTCTTCTTATTTGCATACAAATTTTTGCTATATGTATATGGATTTAAAGTAGATAATTAATGGTTCCTTTTTTTCACATCTCAGGGATTTGTCAAATAACAGTTTGAGTGGAAAAATTCCAGAGTTTCTAGCCTCAATAAAGTCATTGTTGGTCATGTAATAGAGTTTTTCAGTTTATTTACTAATTAATTTTACATGAATCATGTTTGTGTATACATATAGATTTTACTGTTCTTTGACAGAAACTTGAGCGGAAACAATTTTAGTGGTTCAATTCCTCAAGCCCTTCGTGATAGAGAAAGGGAAGGGCTTAAGCTAAAGTAAGAAAAATTCTCATATAAATTTTACTTTATAACTAATGACTGAAAATATATTTATGAATTTTAAACTTCTCGTATGTAGTGTGCTTGGAAACAGAGAGCTATGTTTATCTGGTACATGCATAGATAAGCCAAAGAAAAAAATACCAGTAAAAGTTGCTGCACCAGTTGCTTCCATTGCTGGTATAGTTGTTCTGATGCTGCTCCTGTTTGTGTTCAAGAAGAAAATGTCATCAAGTATGGAAATATTTGCAACAGAACTCTTTAAATATAGAAACAATCATATTATTTGGCTATACATATACTTGCATTTGTTCTACCTGCAGGAAATAAACCTGAACCTTATATTAAGACAAAAAGGAAAAGGTTTACTTATTCAGAAGTTATGGAAATGACTCAGAATTTGCAAAGACCTCTTGGTGAAGGAGGCTTTGGTGTTGTTTATCATGGTGATCTAAATGGTTCAGAGCAAGTAGCTGTCAAATTACTTTCCCAAACATCAGCACAAGGCTACAAAGAATTTAAGGCAGAGGTATGAGGTTTAACTATTCCACATAACTCATAGTGATTTATTACCTTAAGCAAAAGATTGTATGTGTGTATGTTTGTTTTACATTGCGGTCAGGTTGAGCTTCTTCTAAGAGTTCACCATATAAATTTGGTAAGCCTTGTTGGATACTGCGATGAAAAAGATCACTTTGCCCTTATATATGAATACATGTCTAATGGAGACTTACATCAACATTTATCAGGTGAACATATATAACTCAAATTAAAGCATCTCCTAACATTGGGTACTTCAGAAGATAATAGTTATCATGTAATGTAGGAAAACATGGTGGCTCTGTTTTGAACTGGAGTACTAGATTGAAAATAGCTATTGAAGCTGCATTAGGATTAGAATACTTGCATAGTGGATGCAAACCAGCAATGGTGCATAGAGATGTCAAAAGTACGAATATATTATTGGATGAAGATTACAAAGCCAAAATTGCAGATTTTGGACTCTCTAGATCGTTTCAAGTTGGAGGTGATCAATCTCAAGTTTCAACAGTTGTTGCTGGTACTTTAGGATATCTTGATCCCGAGTAAGTATATTCATCGATCATCTTACACAATCGATTAAATAAGCTTTCCACTTGTCTTAAGTACTGGTTAAAAGTATTGTAAACTACATGATATGAATCACACTCCATCTTCTTGCTTTAACAGGTATTACTTAACAAGTGAGTTGTCTGAGAAAAGTGATGTGTATAGTTTTGGGATCTTATTATTGGAGATAATCACAAATCAACGAGTGATTGATCGAACCCGTGACAACCCTAACATAGCAGAATGGGTTACAGTTGTGATTAATAAAGGAGATACAAGTCAGATTGTGGATCCTAAACTTCAGGGAAATTATGACATCCACTCTGTTTGGAAAGCTCTTGAAGTGGCAATGTCATGTGCAAATCCTTCTTCGACCAAACGACCAAACATGTCACAAGTTATCATCAAACTTAAAGAATGTCTTGCTTCTGAGAACACGAGGACAAGTAGGTTTCAAGACATGAACTCTCATCATAATTCAACTGAGGCCAGTGAGCTGAGAGTGACTGTTACCTTTGACGCAGACAACGTGAATCCTACGGCAAGATAACATATCGTGTACATATATATACGTGACGCTTAAATGTTATAACCATGTTAAAAAAATTGTTTTAAGTTTGTCACGACTCATGTAAGGAAATGCTGAAATATAAATACTACCCGTTTGTAACATGTATATATGAATGTTGTAACTTGTAAATCTTTAAGGTTTGTCATATGGTAATTTATATAGAGTTCTAAAAATAAATAAATATAGAGGCCTAAAAATCAGTGAAAAAAATGGCGCTACTTTGACCAAATCAGAGGCGCTTATTTAAAATTTGAAAAGTTTTACTAACATCGTATGACGCGGATCGATGATATCAACCGTTGATAAAAACATATCGACGGCTAATGTGCAATCTCATTGTTCACCCGGATCAGTATCTGCAACCGTTAGATTTAATAAGAGATCTGAGATCCGTCTTACCTATAAATCACCTCCTTCACAAAGTAATTGTCAATTCATTTCAGTCCATCATTATTAAATCTTGAAATTCATCTTTCTCGTTGAAAATTCAAGTTTCCTGAGAAAATGTCTGGTCGTGGAAAGGGAGGCAAGGGTTTGGGAAAGGGAGGAGCAAAGCGTCACAGGAAGGTTCTGAGAGACAACATCCAAGGAATCACCAAGCCGGCGATCCGGAGGTTGGCTCGTAGAGGAGGTGTTAAGCGTATTAGCGGTCTGATCTATGAAGAGACTCGTGGAGTTCTCAAGATCTTTTTGGAGAATGTTATCCGTGATGCAGTCACTTACACCGAGCATGCGAGGAGGAAGACGGTAACCGCCATGGATGTGGTTTACGCTCTCAAGAGACAAGGAAGAACTCTCTATGGATTCGGCGGTTAAGGATTGATTTTAGCAGAATTGTATTTTCTAGGGCGTTGCAAATTTCAGATCGATTCGTATTTCGTCTTTGCGTTTTGCGGTGTAATGTTGTTTGTCGCTATAAATATTTCCGATTGCGTTTTGATATTGATGGAAATTTGCTTCAGGAATTTTCAGTTATTAACTAGTTTTATTGATTAGCCATTGATGTTCTGGACTTGAGATGATGAGTTCAACATATTGTTCATCGTCTTTCATATCTAGAAAAACGCTTCAAAGTCCACTTTGTGTGAGAGGAAATGACACGAGGTTTTCAATTCATGCGTTACAATGGTTTTATTAAACGACACGCATTTTTCCAATTTACAAGGGAAAACGACATGACAAGAACAGATGCAAATTGGAAAACGGTAAAGCAAACTCAGGGTATTGAATTTTTGATGAAGAAGCTTATGTTGTTTACGTTTGAATCGTCTCATACTAGTACAGTGCGACTAGATAGAAAGACAACCTCGCTTCGCTTCTTTACTGAAACAACAAAAGATATTAAAATTTCAAGCCGTTAGTTTGTTCTCTTAATGGGCCTATTCAAGCCTACAAATGATACAGCATTCATTTAGAGGCCCATAATTGTCCGTCGACATGAAGAGGCAAGATGTATGCGAAATGATATTATGACTTTGTCCAATTTTCATAATAAAAAAGATAAATGTTAAATGCTCAGAAAATGAGAATAATGTAATTTGTGATTTATCTTTTTATTTATAAGTAAAAAAATATTATGATATTAAAAATGGTATATTAATATATAAAAAAAAAATTCTAGGTTGCACTATATAAACCTTAATTTTTTTTTTTGAAAATTTAACCACTTGACCAAATATATTTTTCTATTTTTTGGTAAAATGACAAGTAACTTACAAAATTTACAATTAGAATGTGTTATGGTGAGTCTTAGACAAGAAGTAGTCTGTCCGTGTTAATTGTTACAATTGTATTGAACAAAATATTAGCCGGACATACATTTATTAGAAATTAGAATCAGTCAATTCTTTCCTTTTGGGTCAGTCAAACTATTCTTTTACCATACCATAAATAAAGGTTATAATTAATACTTACGAAAAAAACTATTCTGAACTATTTATGAATTCACACTTAAACGTATACACAATCATTAATTAATAATATGATAAGTAGAAAGTAATATGGAAGTCACTCTAATTGAGTCTTACATTTTCAGTCAACTCTAATTGTTGCCAAAAGATCTATTAGAGATATTATTGCCCCAAATCTCTCTTTATCATTATTTCAAATACATTATATATAGAGCCAAACTCAACGTTTACAAAAAGAGGAAGCAGAGACAAAAAGAGATCTATATGGCCATGGCATCGACATGCATAGGTGATTGTGTAAACAGCGACGTCATTTGCGTCGGGACGGGTACGACTTACGCCAAGATTCACAAATGGCCAGCGGCCGAAGCAGACTTTGTACGATCACTTAGCCACGGTGATAGCCATCGTTGTACCGCATCAGTGAACAGCATTTTATGTCGACAAATGTACCTTAGAAGCTATAAGTTCTCAAGAAAAGAGGAGACTCAATATGGTGATTGTGATGTTGCAGAAGCAGATGATCCGATTCCGATTAACGATCGAAGATGTTTTGGAGGAGGGAAGAAGGTGGCTGCTACGAGACGTATAGGGACGAGTAAAACAACGTTGCATAAATCGCTTGTTGTCAAATTCTTATTGAAATGTGTTTCTTGCAGTTTTCCTCCAAAGGTTAATCAGTGAAGTCATTTTATTTTCAATATGGAGAAGAGTAATAATAATTGAGTTTTTATAAATTTATCATTAATTTTTGTTTCATCATATATGACTACTTTACCATTAGATCTTTATATAAACTGCACCATCAATATTTTTAAACAACAGACGTATATATAAGATTGCAGTTTACAAAAGCGATATGGGAAGATCTCTAAGAAGTTTTTTTCCTTTAAGATAATAAACTTACAAAAATTATAGATGACAAATGTTGAGAAAACTTCTCAACATTTTTCTCTTGACTTGGTGTCATATATGACAAAATAAAATTAATGTATTTGATAAGAATAACTGGATAAGGATAAGGATACTAATGACTATATATATAAGCTAAAGCCAACGTGCAACCAAAATAAGGAGAACAGTTCAGAGTCAGACGTTCAATCTAGAAGTTTTTTTTTTTTGAACTTCGGTCACATCTAGAAGTTAATAGTATCCTCCAAAAAAAAAGCGAACATGGCCTCAAAATGCATATATGATAATGTAGAAATCAAAAGTAACACCGTTTGCGTCCGGCCAGCTACGACGTACGCCAATCTCCACAAGTGGCCGATGGCGGAGGCAGAGTTCGTACGGTCAAAATGTAATGGTGGTAGCCACCGTCGTACGGAGGTGGTGGACATCATATCTTGTAGGCAAATGTACCTTAGAAGCGCCTACACATTTTCAGGACAAGGGAATGAAGAAGACAGTGGTGGCGACACCGTTGACGGGAGAAACGATCGGAGTTGTTTAGGAAGACGAACGAGAAAGAAGGAGGCGAAGAAAGCTATGAAGAAAAATAAAACGACGTCCTGTAGGGTGTTTGTTCTCAGAGTTGTCTTGAAATGGTTGTCTTGTGCTTCCTCTACTAAGGTCAATAATACTGCTCAGTGACACAAGTTATCATAGAGAGATGAGAATAATAAAATGAAATAATTCTTTGAATTTTATTATTGACGATTTTTCTAAACCTGGACCGACCTGGATGGTCGAACCGATGAACCCGCAAGTTTGACAACAATCCGGCCTGGTTTATCTCATAAAACCGGATTTTCTTGCCCACCTAAACCATGAATGTTCATAATTGTTGTAAAGTTCAGTTGTTTTTTATGTATTTGGAAACTATTTTCTGTTTTATATCTTTGATAAATTAGTGAATTTTAGAAGTTATTGACCTGCTGTAAACCAATGACCTGAATGGTTTCCCAATTCGCATTCCGGTCCAATTTCTAAACAATTTGGTTTTAATATACAAATGATAACTAGTACCGTTCCGGATGAATGAAGTTTGTTACTGACCTGAACTCTAAACTGGAGAAAACTGTGGCTGACGACACGGTCGTGGTGAAAAAATCAAATAGACCAACGTAACGGGGTTAATACTGTTTGAATACAAAATCCAATATAGATTAAGATGAAATAAACAGTTTCTCAAGCCAATAAGAACTAGGTTTTAGCTTCTAAACTTACAATACAATTGAAACAAGAGCGTTGTGATCCATAGAATAAAAAGAACAAACAAATATCAGACAACTTCAAATGAAAAGAAAATACAAACTCAGGAGAATGGAGAGTAAGAAAAGAGGAAACTTTTCTAGTAATAGTGTATGAAAATCGGCAGAAACAAGTCAAGCATATCCTTTTTACCTGGTTACATATATTGCATGCTTCTGTTTCTGTTAGAAAGATCAGATCCTTCATTTTTCTAGGCATTACATTTCCCAATCTATCTCTATCTTCCCTCGGATTTCACCAGTTGCGAGAATACTTTACTCATGGAAACACCAGAGAGATCATCAATGCTCGATTGCTCGAATTGTCCTGTTGTGCCTGGAACGTTAACACTTGTGTCCCCTTGACTGAAGTTGTTGATTTGTGGTGGTAATTCTCCAATCATATTCGTGCTATTATCTTCAGGTTCACCATCAATGACTGCTTCTTGTAGCTGCAGTGCGTATTCAAGATTCCACAACACATCTCCCATAGATGGCCTATCGACTCCGTAATCTGCCAAACATTTCTCACCTGTTTCCGCGAATTTCCTTAATGAATCCGGTCTGATGTTTCCGCGAAGCGACTGATCGATGATCTGATCCAGTTGCCCTTTCTTTTGCCATTTCATCGCCCATTCAGCAAGATTCACCATCTCTCTCGGAAGTGTTGGATCTATAACAGGTCTAGCACAGAGAACCTCGAAAAGAACAACCCCGAAGGAGTAAACATCGGATTTCTCAGTGAGCTGTTGCCTTCTGAAGTACTCAGGGTCAAGATACCCGAAACTTCCTTTAACAGCAGTACTCACATGAGTTTGATCGAGCTCAGGTCCGGTCTTGGATAGCCCAAAGTCGGCAACTTTAGCCATGAAATTCTCATCGAGCAATATGTTTGCAGATTTTACATCTCTATGGATGACAGGTTTCGAGTCACCCGTGTGAAGGTAATGCAATCCTCTAGCCGCACCAATGCAGATCTCAAGCCTTTGTTTCCAAGTCAAGCTAGGTTGACCTGAGCCATAAAGATGACTCTTTACCGTTCCATTCTCCATATACTCGTAAATCAGAATCATCTCATTGTTCTCATCACAATAACCTATCAAAGAAACCAGATGACGATGACGAAACTGTGATAACATCTCAATTTCTGTCCTGAATTCTGCAAGCCCTTGCTGAGATTTTGGGTTTCCTCTTTTCACAGCCACCCTCGTGCCATCATTAAGCTCTCCTTTGTAGACTTTACCAAAACCACCCACCCCGATGTTGCGGCTCTCGTCGAAGTTATTGGTAGCGTCTTTAACAGCTGCAAAAGGAATACGGTAATTGGCATTGGTAGTTATACTTGTAAGCGTAGTTCCATTGGAGTATTTGCTTCCCATTGTAGCTGAAGTTCCATTTATTGAAAACGGCATCCATGTCTTTGAATGACCATCTTGGCCACGTTTCCGCTTCTTATACAAAACAAAGCAACTTCCCAAGAAGACTAACGCAAGCACCGAACCAATGGTTGAACCTACTATCAACCCAAGATTCTGCTTAGTGCTTGGACTACTACCAGGCATAAATGTTCCTGCGCTTAGCTGACCCTTAGAGTTATTCATCTTCATGATCTCCAATCCGTTCAAAATTGCGTTCGGGTAGTCGGTATGAACAGTAGCTGAGGGCCCGATGCTCACACGGACTTTATTAGTATCCTTTGCCGACGGCATGACAAAATCCATCAAGTATGCACCAGCCAGTGTGTTTTCCGCAAGAATGCTAAGATCGATATCCATAGCAGCAGCCATTGAGTCAACATAAACATTGAAATACAGTTGGTTTAAAGATTTGCTGACAATGTCGCAGAAGTGGAACCGGAAATAGTACTGAAATCCAGGATCAACCTCGAATTCCCACGTGACATTGACATTGCTACTCGGGTCCTCCCCGGAATTCGTCTCAATGCAAGTACCATATACGGTTTTTGGCGCAGAATCCTCTGTGGCGTGACCATCAACATAGTTAACACTTGAAACCTTAGACACACTCGTCCCTAAATTCTTCTCAAGTAGAAAACTTGAGTCAGGCTGCCAAGTTCTAGTTAACGTATCGTTGTTAGCCGTAACAAGAGGACCTCCCATGTTCACTCTACGAATGGTTTCAAAGGCCTGTAATGACAAATCCGGAAACTGCCCAGCGTTGCCTATAAACTTAGGAGTACCAGAGACCAATGTATCAGGAACCGATATAACCTCAATGGCATTCACAAACGCAAACGAACTACCAGATGGAGTAAACGTGAGCTCTAAAGTATCCGTAGTCACATTTAAAGAGTACTCTTTAACGATTCTCGAACCCTTAACTGTGAAATCACTCAAGAGCACATGAGTTTGTGATGAAACTGCGAATTTACCAGAACCCATTTGGAAAGTTTGGTAATTGAATGGATTAAAATGGAGACGAACCCAGTGACGGCCACGGGAGACGGCAAATTTGTAGGTAGAGACTTCAGTGAAGACTCTTGCCGTCTGGTAAATGTCTGAGCCAGAGTTGCCGCTTTGGCTCGCGAGGATCTCTTTAGAAGAAGTGAGCAAGTTTGAAGCGAGTTTATCGGACATGAAGATTCGACCGGTAAAGGTTGAATTGCCAGGTGAGCCACAGTTGATGAGGTAATTATCTTGAGGTGTGAATCCATGGCAGATACAAATCAAGATCGAAATCGTTGAAACCAAGATGAAATTTCCTAACTTTGCAGTACCCATATTGACCAAAAAAGGAAAACAAAAACCTGAAAGTTTCACAGATCGGAGGAAAAATCAGTCAAATAGATTTAAGCAAGAAGTGAGAGGAAAGTACGGTTCCTCATATGAACTTGAAACCTAGTGAAGATCATAACCCGACAGATTTAAAGCAAAAAGACAATAAAAATTACCTTTAAGACAAGAACTAGAGGAGAAGTAACGGTCCCATGAAAGGCTGAAGAAGATCAATAAACAGAAATCTAAGATTTTGAGTATTGGGAATGAATAAATTATAGCAAACAAAACTGTACTTGTAAAAGAAAGTATGTTCCAGCAATGAACAGACTGGTTACAGGAGGTTTGATTCTTTTTCAACTATGGAGAAATGAACTCAGGACCATTAATTTGGATTCTATAGCCAAAAGAGAAGGAGAAGAAGGGAGAAGGAAAGACTATCAATCACGGCTGAAAAGGAATCGAACGAATTTTTCTGGTAGTATTTTTTTATTTTTAATGATGTTTTGGAATGATAAAGGAAAGGGAAATAGGGAATTTCAAGAAACGTAAATGGTTCGTCGCATTTAATTTGTCGATAAAAAGCAGTTTTTGTAACATTGAAAATTGTAATATCTACAAAGTTTAGATATTTCTTTCATAATATGTATATTCATATATATTTTAAAATTATAAATTTAGTTTTTTAGTTTTATTTTCAGGTGCCGGTGGTGGTGGTTTGCAACAATGCAATAAAGTCAACTTGTGGTTTTATATTGGAATTTTGAAATAATTTCGACAATATCAATGAAGAAATCACTTGGATTCATGATAACTTTTGAGGGTTGTGTTCACTTTTGAATAGTTGATTAAATTCTTTCTATCTATCTATATTTTATACTTTTAGTGTTAAAATAAGTGGTTTTCTAACATTTTTTTTTTAAAGAGAATTTTGAGTCTCTATGCATAAAATTTTGAGGGTATTGTATAAAATAGTCTTTTGAGTTTGAAATTATAAAAAATAGTCTATTTTCTCAACCACAAAATGCATCTTTTTAAACGAAATGAGCATTTTGCAATGGGGAAATATATAGCACATATGGTCCACGGTGGACATATGTGTGATATATTGTCTAACATGATACTGTCTACGGTGGATATTATACTGTTTATGGTGAACAAGTATGATAAAGTTGTCCTCTGTAGACAGAATTTAAATATTTTTTGTTGGTATTTGTCTATTGTGGACAAATATCATTAATGTGGTCTACAGTCAAATACTCCTTTTGACCAAAAAGATACATTTTGCAGAAGTTTGAGGAAATAGGGTATTTTGAATAATTTAGAACTCAAAAGGTGCATTTCTAGTAATTAATTATTAATTTTTTCGTCAATTACCTAAGTACCAAAGCTATTAATCATAGGTACTTGTATCTATCTCTTAGACCATTATGCCCCTATTTCTTATCTTCTTGCTTGATCTTTTTCTTTATGTGCGATTGTGTTTCATAATTATGAGAAAAAAATAATAATCAAATTGAAAAATCACTAGCACAATCTAAGAAATTGATGTTGAAATTGGAATTAAATAAAAATGTAATTATTCAATTTCAAGCTGATTCGTTCTTCATCTTCCCGTCTGTGTAATTACTCTTTGAGTCTACCATAAATTTTTCTATTGAAAAATAGTGTTGGTCATTATCTTCTTGTTCAAGCTTAAACACAATTATTTTCAATTTTTTAACAAATAGTATAGTTTAAAATAAAATTTGATTTGATAATATATTAAATAAATTATATCGCGTAGGTAATTGTTAGGATAGCCTATATTATATGTTTTAATATATATTTTACCATATACTATATGCATTAGCAGATAATTGTAAGTATGATGCCCATATAAATTTTATGTTAGTCAACTCAAATATGTGTTATTAAATAATAAATATGTTCACAGTTAATATATGTCTCAAACGTATAGTCAAGTAATATACATGTTACTGCATAGTATATATGTCAATCAATTATAATTTTATTAGATAATAAATATGTTAGCAGATACTATATTTGTTAGATGTATGAAAGATTTGATTCTTTGTTGTTTTTGGTTTTATTCTTGCATTTGCTATCATCTCATCCTCTATGAACGATTGAATGCGTCCCTTGATCTCTTTGTTGTCTATTGTTTTCTCGGTTCTTTGTAATCCTTATCTCAATTATCAATCAGATGATAGAAAAAAAGATGTATAGTGTATGTGTTACCATATATACGTTAACCTCTAATCAGCTAACAAATGTGTGTTTTTTTTTGGTCGAAAAACGGGAGGCTAGCCTCCCAATTTATTCACCCTGGAACAACTCTCAAACTCGACACCCCAACAATGTCCTCATTAAACAAAATAGTAACCGATTCTGGAACAACATCAAAAGAATGAAAACCTAAAAGCAAAGAGAACGCACAGTTAGCTAACCTGTCAGCAAAACGATTAGCCTCCCTATACACATGAGAAATACGGACTATCCAGTCCCTAGAAAGAAAGCCATAACACATATGTACTAGGAAGGATAGTGGGTGTGAATCATTAATCTCATATGTCAAAAAAGTCACAACTAAACTCTAGTCGATTTCCAGCTCCAACCTCGTGACTCTCTTCTCCCAAGCAATATAAAGCTCATAGTATACACCCCATATTTCCACCAATGGGACTATACACATCCCGATATTGAGAGCAAACCCACCTCGCCAATTACCTTGATCATCACGTATACACCTCCAGCAGTTGCCAACCCTAGAGTACTACGCACCGCACCATCAGTATTCAATTTTACCCATCCTGAAGTAGGTTTACTCCAAGCAATCTCACGACCCACACATACCCGCTCCAAGCTCACCGACACAGCCTTCCCATTCGCTTTAATAACTTCCAAACTCACATTCTCGGATGAATTGTGTTCGATCACGACATGGACACTAAGTATCAAACACATTTCCACACCTCCACTTTCAATTCCACTACACCGCCATTGCGAACATACTCGGCCACATCGGAGATATGGAGTCACCCGACAACCCAAGATTATAGAATAGCCACTCAAATAAAGATAACTAGAAAAACAAAGCTTGTTTATTCATCGGGATTAAGCGCTGCCATATGCCCATCATAGCCAGGCAATCTCGCAATATATGCATTATCGTTATGTCCCCACCACGACATACTTGACAAGAGTCACTTTGAGCTAAATGACGACGAGCTCGTTCTGCATTCGTCATGATAGCTTGGTTAAAGACTAACCACAAGAAATAGCGGATTATCTCAGGGACCTTTACCTTCCAAAATCGGTCAAAAAATCTTGACATACATGGGCCTTGTCGTGTTTCATGAGTCAACATAATTAACTTCTAGATCGATCTACCATCCCCAAGTACCCATTTAACCTCTCGACATACATGGGCCATCGGTGATTCCAAAAATCGATCGATCTACCATCCCCAAGTACCCATTTAACCTCTAGAGTCGCAACCTCTCGTAAGCCAAAACATATGCTCTTCCAAGTAGATGATCCCACTCGAACTTCACGAAACCAATTCTCCAACAAGATAGAATCAACTTTGTATTTGCTCCATAGCAAACAAGCCCATAAACTCGTATCATTATGACATAAACGCCACCCTACCTTAGTTATCAAAGCTTTATTCATCTCTTTCGATTTTCGGATAGCCAAACCACCTTTTTGTTTAGGTAAGCAGACCGTATCCCATGCTACTAGATGTTGCTTACGCCGCTCCGGTGATCCACCCCACAGGAAAGTACGTGATATCTTATCTAACACACTTAGAGTATATGCTGGTAATGAGATAATACTCATAGTATGAACTGGGATATATAATTAAAACGCCTTCATTAGAGTTTCCCACCCAGCCAAACTCAAAACATGACTTTTCCAACCTGTTAGGCGATTCAAAACCTTCTCAAGGACCTCATGAAATGTCTCTTTATTAATTTTTTTCTATAGTCCGGATTCAAGATACTTTCCTAAGTCTTTAGTGGCTTTAATTCCACTATGCTCACTTATGACTTTCTCCAGGTTTCTGCCTACGTTCCTCGAGAAATAAATCTTGGATTTTTCCAAACTTACTTTCTGACTTGAGGCTTCACAAAACCTCTTCAAGAACCATTGGCTTAAGGACTTTGGCAATAAGACCCACATTAGCATCGTTCCCTCAGGAAGTAAACCCGTCCAAAAAAACTCAAGCACGAACCGCGAGACAGAACTCCCAACTTCATCCCAACAAGAATGGTAAAACATGGGTTGAAATCTGTCAGGTCATGGAGCCTTATACCGTCTTGTACTCCTAATCGCACTCTCCACATCCATCGATACCAAGGGTTTGAGTAATGTACGCTCTTCACTTTGTGAGAGTGAAACAAAACCTGTCGTCGGTATGCTTGCTGGAGTAGCATTTACATCATGCAAAGAGTACAACTTCGCATAATAATGTATTGCTAATCGTTCCAGCTCCTTATTCTCGCTCACCCATATGTTCTCGTCATTCTTTAAGCTCTCAATTATGTTCCTCTATCTCCGAACTATAGTAGAATTATGAAAGTAAGTCGTGTCTTGATCTCCAAACGTTATCTATTTCTCTCTGGATTTTTGGAACCATAGTACCTCCTCTTGAGCTAAAATAACATCAAGTTCTTGAAGCAATTGCGCCTCTTCATTAAGTAACGCATCTGATTAAGTATGCACCAAGTTATCTTGGATTCGCTCAATATCCTGCAACTTCTATTCTTTGCATCTATTAATATCCCCAAACACTTCTTGATTCCACTTCTTTAAAACTCATTCCAACCATCTTAGAGCCACTGGTGTACTAATAAGTCCATTCTATGAGCTCGCTAATAACTCCTTAAAGATTTCATGTTGTAACCATGCGGCCTCAAACCGAAATGGTCTCCTACGGGGGTCCCTAGCTGTTATTGGAAGAAGTGTAAGGTATAACGGGGCATGGTCCGATGCGAGAAATGGTAGGTGTGAAACGAACGCATCCTGCCACTTCAATTGTCCATGTCCACAAGAAAGAACTTGATATAGTCTCTTAGCAATATAATTGTGTTCACTTCGTCCTCTCTGCCAAGTAAAATACTTCCACAAAAGCCCAAATCAATCAATGAAGCTTCATACATCCATTCACAAAACTCAACAGAATCTTGAGACAATCTACCATTCCCACCCGTTCTCTCATCAAGTCGAACAGTTGTGTTAAAATCTCCTCCAACAAAAGTAGGAAAAGGCGTTGAATCAACCATTTGTCGCAATTCTTGCCATAAACCACTCCTCCTCCCAGTTGTTGGTGCAATATAAACCACAATCAATGACATAACATCAGAGCCATTGTTAACCTGAGCATGAATATATTGCTCGACCGACTCCAAAATCACAACCGTACCAAACGCTTGTATCCACAACAACCAAATACCACCACTCTGGCCACGTGTGTCCACCCAAAAAGATCCATCAAAACCTAAAATCTTGACAAATGTGTCTCGCTTTCTCTCCTCCCGAATGCGTTTTAAAGATCGCCAAAACATTTGTACTATATTTCTTTAACATATATTGAATAGAATGTCAGAAATTGGGTTTATTCGCCCCCACAGGCAATTCCAAAGAATACAATTCATGATAACAATGAATTCCAAAAGGTGCAAAGCTACCGGGGAAGAATATTAGGCTTCCATCGTCGCATCGATATGTGCCTTCAACTTCTCTTGATTATACAACACAGTCGATTATATAGTAGTATCAGAGTTACCATCCGTACTAGTATTATCCACAAGCATACAATTTCCTACCTTAATCGGGCCAGCACTCGTAGAATTATATGTGAAAGCCCCTCATACACGGCAAACATTATCTTCTTATACAAGTATTATTTTCCCTAAGATGCTAAAATACTCTCGCCTTTAGTAGATCCAAATATCAGGCATTTCGTGGGCCAAACTCTATTAGTCATAGCCTTTAAGGAACGATCAATCACCTTACTCCCAACACTTTTCTTCTCTTCTAACCCAATTCTTAGCCCACTACTGAACTGAAACCCATCTGATCCATTACTCACGTCTTCAGAATTCTCGATTTCCCCAACACCTCCATACTCTCTGGAGATTCATTCTCCTTATTCTTATTCTTCACCGGTTACACCTTCTGAATCTCTTGAGAATATACGCATTCATTCAACTTGCCAAAATGGTTAGAAGATACCGAGATATTCGCCATCTTCTGAACCACCAAATCCCGTGAACACGAGCCAAATTTTCACCAAAACTACTCGCCGGCAAATCACAGCGGTGAGCCACCCTCTTTGCCACCGTAAAACTGTCTGACTAGACTGAACCCGCAGAGACAACGCTCACCACCTCTGTAATTGCATCTATTCTCTTATTTACTATCACCGTTTTATCAGCTACCACCGCACCTTGCACTGTCGAGGACAGGAACCTGCCGCATGCCCATAAAGCCCACAATTGGCACAAATCATCAAAAGTCCTTTGTACTCAATAAGATACCTTTCGACGTTCACCAAAACTGTACCTTTCAAGGGTTTAGATAAGTCTACTTTGACACATACACGTGCAAACCTCGCCCTATCCATAGTCCGTGTCGTACCATCGACCTTAATAGTGCCTCCCACACCTGAGCAATCGTCATTATTATGGCCGTAAAATAAAAATACGCTGATAGTTGTGGTATCCGAACCCATACATGAGTAGTCGTGATAGCATCTTTCAGAGGATCAAATTCAGAGTCCCATGCCTTCATCAACAAAAAAGTTCTGAAAACCTTCCACAGACCACCTGTTAACGTTGCTAAATACTCATGTTCCTTCTCAAAATGAACCATGAAAAGGTTTCTCAGCAAATCTGTAACAATCATATCCCTAGACGGCTTCCAAAGTTCCTTGAGTATTCGATACATTACCGAAATAGCAGCCGTTCGCCCTAGTATCTTGACAATAATTCATTGCTTCCAAAGTCCCTGCATAGCCGCTATAACCTCATGTCCTATAGTCACCACCACCTCACCATCCTGACCCGTTGGGAATTCCACTTTAGCTTTTTCCAATACAAACCCTTCATCAATCGCCATCTATGGTGAGAGAATTCCACCCACCATAGACCCCGTAACCTTAGAAACCCAAGTTGCCGGTATCACAGGAGGCATCGAGGGAGGTTCCTTCTCCCCATGATCCACCACCATTGCATCTTGCACACCCTCGTTAACCCTAGAATCACCGCTCATGAGAGAGTTTTGTAAAAAATGTATATTGCTAACAAATGTGTTGACGGATTAAAAAAAAGACAGCGCATTTAATGCACTATTGTTGCATTAAATGAAGTGTCAACTCTCTCTTTTTTTGCACAATTTTTTCAAGGATAATATAGTCATTTAACAAATGGATCCATAACATTTTCTTAAAACTTTTGTGATATTTTCTTAATTTCCAATTATTTTTTGTATATTCATTAAATTTACTTTTAACAAAATTTCTTAAAGACGGCAAAAAAAATAATTTAAAACTAATATTTTAACAAATTATTACTGAGTCAGTATTGGAAATTTGGAATGATTTTTTGACATCAAAAATCTATTTTTTCACTACATATAATAAATTAATAAAAACTAATTTTAGGGTGTTGTTTACTTTATATATTAGATTTTGTAAACTAAGTATTGACAAGAAAAAAAACTTGTACTTTAACAATATTTATTTCTTTTTGTTTAGCCCGAAGTTATAGTCTTAATTTATATCATAAATACAATATTTTAGTGGCTATAATCCTACTAAATCTGAGTTAGTATTTTATAAAGACTTGGTGACTTCTGTATGTTAGAGCTTTCTGTATTTATGCATTACCCTTTCGAGCTTACAATTTTCAAGAGAATGACAACATTAAGTCTAACCACTCCATTATCTAACCATATGGAACATGACACATATCATTAAATTATTAAATAGAAATAATAATATTCCATTAAAGCTCCTTGTGACAATATTCTTGATAATAGTATTATTATCTAACAAGACACCGCAACCTATATTAAATATTATTGTAGTGGCTGGCAAAAATTGATAGATGCAATAGTGAAGTTTGGGAATGATATTATTATTTTTGATTAATTAGCCAAGATTGGTGGTAGTCCATAGAATGATTGTTAGCCCACGTCTTTTAGAATATATATATTTTTTCCATTTTAAATCTTTGCCTTACCATTTGTAAAACCTTGAAAGTTAAATTCTCTTTTTTGATAAAGATCTGAAAGTTAAAATTGAAAAGTTAGTTAATTTCTACTTTAAAACCAAAAGTTTTTTACTTTTTTTTTTTTGGTCTAAAGATTTTTACTTTATAGGTTATTCTTTAATTCTGTAGCTTGGACTGTTTTCTCTTTTTTGACTCAACACAGATTAAAGGTCACAATAGATTTAGCATATTTGGTATTTTGTATTCTCGTAACCTTGTGTATTAGAATCATGTAACGACTAAATGACTTTAGAGAACATGACAGACACAAGAGTAACTGTTCAACAGTAATTGCGAGCATAAGAAAAATTCGATGCTTTAATTGTTTTTGGACGGGAATTTAATATGATAAAGACTGGACGAAGCATGCAGGAAATGTCTTGTTGACAATTGAGGCTTAAAATTGAAGATAAATTCATGATTGTGGCATGGATCATGGATATCATTGATCAAACATCAAAGCATGTCAACTACCGAATCCTTTGTTGAAGATACCAAATTGTTGGGATAATTTGAAGAAAATTCTTTAATTTTTTTTTTCCGTAGATCACGTTTGGAAAATTATGAAGCCATTCAATTTATTTATAGACCACGCTTAGTGACCATAAGACTAGTCAAAAACGTACTATTACATTACGAAAGCAGCACCGGCCTCTAGTAAAAGTCATATAAGCCAATGATATAGAAGCTAAAAATTTTATGGTCTATGAAATAAGATCGAAAAGATAAATATTCTACTAGTCCTGCTAATTCGGATTTTTCGGGTCGAATCGGGTCGGTTATTTCGGTTATCAGGTATTTACGCAATTATAATATGTAACCAAAATAAATCGAATAAGCAAAATTTTCGGGTCAGTTCAGGTACCGGATAATTTGAGTAGTAAAACTGGCTTCCAAACTAACCCGAATTACATGCCAAAAACCTGAAAAACTGAACAATTTTTGCTGTAACACACAATATTTTGCTGTTACACATGATAATCGAAGACTAAAATATTCATATCATAGACATACATAAATCAAACCACAACACTAAAAGTTCAATCTCAATTCCTAGACAAATAAGAGGTTTTGGTGGAACCTCACTTGTTGATTTTCCCGTTGCTGCCTTCTTCTTCTTTCTAGTATCATTAGGTCCTACAACTTCTTCCTCTTCATCAATGAAAACATCATTGTCATCTTGAAAAGAAGCCATCTACAAATACAACACAATAGCAAAATCAATCACATATGGTTCTCTAATGCAATCAATTTCAAATGACAAATCACAGGCTAGTTCTTATTGACTGATTCTATCACTTTCAAATGAGAAATGGTTATCTAATTCTATCAGTTTCATTAGATGACAAATGACAAATGACAATCAAAATTGTAAATCACAGATGGTTCTCTATCAGCTCTCATTTACAAATAACAGACAAGAACTACACCATTTAGCTCCTTAAACTACACCATTTAGTTCATCAAACTCCACTTTCAGCTCATCAAACTCCTCATTCTTTTGGCTCTCATTAGCAAATAACAAACATGAATCTAAAACAAGACATCAATCTAAAACGCTTCAGCTCTCATTTACCTACAGTAAGCTAGACCTGTTTCTAACAACAAATAAGTTCATATTAAGCTTCTAATGCAAACACAATCAATTAAGCTTCTAATTTCTCAGCTAAAAACTTTACTCTTTTACATAATTAATTTCAGGTAACCGATCGGTTAATGTTAACCGAACCAACCCGAAGTGGTAACGAAAATCAATTACCAAACCTGTCCAAATTATCCGATTTACAATTAAATACCCGAACTTTGTCCAAATTTCGGTTCGGATCAGTTCGGACGAATCGGTTCGGTTTATATTTCCGGGACTATATTCTACGTATTATGACCCAAAACTTTTGTGGTTTAAAAAAAATTATATACAACAAAACTAATTTTGAGTAGTCTTTCATATTAAAAAGGCATTGTTAAATTAGTGTTTTCTAGTGTGCAGGAACGAATATAGATATGTTTGTTTCATTGTTTGTAATATATGTTTGAGTTTCAGTTTACAAAACGTTATTCACAAAACTTGATTATCGTTTCACTTTTAAATTTGATGTTATTTAACATTCTACCGGAAAGAATAAGTGAGATATTGTTCTCTATTTTTATAGTATGTATAGTAATTAGTAAGGGTCAAAAAGTGGTTATTCTCTATATGAATTAAAACCCAGTGGACCAAACATATTTTTTGGTCAAAAACTTAATGGGCAACTCAAGGAACAACAAATCTGAAATATTATCCTAATATTGATCGAATTTGAAACCCAAAATGAACAAAGTGATTGGAATGAATAACGGTGAATTGATTTAATAACAATAATAATTTTTAAATGATAATGATAATTTTTAAATTGGCAAAGTAATAATTATTTTCGTTTTTACTTTTATGTATTTATTTAAGTGCCGATAACAAATTGTGTATACCGGTAATATCTTGTTTATTACGATAACAAATTAGATATATATGTCACGGGAAGAAATTGGATGAATAACAAGGGTCTGATGATCCGATATAATATAATTTACAAAATAATGAAATAGTTAATAGTATAATGCAAATTATACACCATAACAAGTTGTCTAGATTGATAATAAAATATCAATGGTGATAAACATAAATATATCGCAATAAATTTAAAAATAAACGTACAACACAAATTAAAAACTGAAAATGATACTGTTAACAATATTTATAGAAGTAATCTTGCCATTAATATGCTACAATACCTACGTTTTTTCCCGCTTGTCATTTTCTTAATTTTTGAATTATTCATTGTCATATAATCATAATTCTCATGAATCAAATGATGAAGGGTTGTCACAACATGACATAAAACTATCTTTAAGACAAAAATGACATGATACTAGAAAAAAAATTGATGAGAAAAAAAAAACATTCTGCCAATATTACGTAAGCTTTTGAATTTTTTTCTAGTTGACGTCGGAACCTTACAGCAATTTCAACCTATGATTAAGACTGATGCTGATATTTGGGGCATTTTGGCTGAACACATAAAGTTCGTCCAACTATTCATGACTTCATTGCTTTTGTACAGACGTATTTAAAATTGCATAAACATGATGTTTAAAGGAACAAACAAAAGGAAGAGGGAAGAATTGGATCCATGTGAGCCGTTTACGTTCAAAGTCTATAATTGGGCCCGTAACAATACAAAATCGGTTCTCTTATATTGTCCACTCGACGTGGAGTCAATCCTAAAAACTGGACCCAAATTCACTTAAATCAAATAATTTATACAAAACTCAATTATGAATTGATCTTCCTTCCAACTTCATACAAATTAGCAATCACTTGTATAATCCTAAGAATATGTGTTCTAATTGTAAAGTATGATTGGGACTATTCAGCCAGGAAAGAATTCGGAATCGCATTTTCAATATATATTAATGCAAACATAAGCTTTGACTGTGGATCATACGTGGACTCCGACAATGTAACATGGCTCTCAGGGACAAAACCTTTGCCATCACCAGTCCTTCATGATTCTGGATAACGTTACAAATCCGGTCAACAATATCCAACATCCTGGTGATAAAACCGAAAAAAAGAAAAGAAAAAAAAAATGGTCTCAATACTTTTACTATTCAATTTTTTTTTGATAAGCTATTATTCAATATTTGTGTGTAAACAGTAAAAATAAAATCTATAAATTAGAAAACACTGAAAAGATGATTTAGTTTGGCATCAGGTGAGAGGTTCAAATCTCGCCAGCTCCAATGGAAACAATTGGCTATGGATCGATCCTTTGTGGATTACACTAATAGAAAAACTGAGTGAGTAAAGTTAGACAAAAAAAATAAAAACACTAAATAATAAATTTGGTTGGCACTGAAAGCTTGACTTTCCTATTTTAAGTCGATCTACCATACCTACACCAGATAGTACCTAAAAATAGTATCGACGGTGGGATGCGGGAAAATCGGCCAAGCACATGTATATATACAACCAATGTGTTCCCACTATATGTGTATATATCTTCATGTTAATTGTATGCTAATACAATGTAACTAAGCCGTTACTTTGAAATAAGTCGTTTGAAGTGCGGCATAAATGTGCCATATAAGAATAAAAACGCCGTTGACTTCAATTGTCCACTCTCTCCTAAGTCAACCAAACAGGTTTGACAAAATCAAGTGTCAAATCTTCTACCTAATTTCGATCCAAACAAAAATCTTCTACCTAATTAATATGAGCTGTGAAGCTCTCTAAGTCAAGTCAACTAGATATGGACATCCTTTCATTTCTTATATATATTATATGTACCTCTGCATGTAACTAACTCAACTAGTTCGTTTACAAATGGCGAGGCTTCTTCTTCTCATCACTCTCTTCTATCTCTCAACCATAAGCCTTTCACTTGCAGAAAGTACGAACATATATTATAAGGCTCTAGCAACGTCAATATTGACGTAATTCAATTTATGAATGGTTCTTTCTTTTCTTTGTTTGTTCTACATTAGGTATAAGCATCGACTGTGGATCAACGGGATCTTACGTGGACAGTAACAATGTAACATGGGTTGGAGATAAAGGCTTCGTTACCACTGGCGTGCCCATTAAGATTCCGGACGTCGTAACAAAGCCGGTCAACACTCTCAGGTACTTCCCAACCGGTGAAACCAACTGCTACACCAACATTCCGGCTACAAAAGGCCGGAACAACCTGGTGAGGACAAAGTATTACTATCAAAACTACGACGGGAATCTCTCACCGCCATCTTTCGATGTGAATTACGATGGGAAACACCGTGATACTGTTGTAATTGCTGAGTCATTGGTCAACGACGAGGAATCATTTTATTTCTCAGAAGTGATATTTTCTCCGGAGAATGATAAAATCAGTGTATGCCTCTTGCGTACGTCTCCATCCGATAACCCTTTTATATCTTCCATTGAAGTTTATAGTATGGACAGTGGCATGTACAACGATCTTGGTCCTTACGAAGGTCTCATTCTCCAAGAAAGAATTACTTATGGTGCCAAACAACTCATAAGGTAAAGACAAATTTACATGGAATAATCGTAGTATAAAAAGTTTTTGATGTGTTTTTTTATTAAACAATTTTTTTTTTCTTTTTTAGCTACCCGTTAGACCCATACGGTAGGCTATGGTCCGCGTCAGGGTCCCAAGATAACTCTCTACTTACTGATCTTACGACCTCAGCCCCATCGATAGACATCACCCGGGCGTCAAACAAGCCACCACAGATTGTTATGTCGAAAGCATTGTCAGGAGACGGCTTAATACTATCTGAACTAAATCTACCCTCAGCCGGTGTACCAGTATACTTGGCTCTTTACTTCTCAGAGCCTCAGAGTCTAGGTCGGACCCAGAGACGGTCGTTTAACGTTTTCTTGGATGACACGCAAGTGGGCTCGGGTCCCATCGTACCAGTGTTTGGGAAAGCAACTCAAATCGTTTTGAGAGATGTTGTGGCCACGTCGGGGTCCCGGATAGTCTTTCAGTCAACTGATGACTCAGTTTTGCAGCCCCTCATCAATGGGTTGGAGATTTATTCGATTAGTAACAGCAGCCGAGACAGCCGAAGCGGAGGAGGAGGTGGAGACCAAAGCGGCGGTGGTAATGATGATTCGGAAGGTTAGTTAATTTATTAATGATTGGATCTATACATATAAGTTAAGACTTCAACTATTTAAATAACTTTCTCAAGTTTTAAGTAAATAACCAAACTACACATCTATTTATAATGGTAACTAATAAAGGTTCTGGAGGAGCGAGAGCACGAGCAAAAACACCACCAGCAGGTAGGTGCTCAAATCTGTTCATACATTTATTTACTCTTCTTATATATAAAAAGAATCATAACTCTCTATTAGTATATAATAACTATTGCAGGATTTCATAAATGTCTGGTTAATTATGCAAATTCACAACACCTATAAGAATAACATTTTGGGGGAAAAAAGAAGGAAAACTTTCTTACTCAATGTTTTTTTTTATCACAGGAATCAAATGATCACCAAATACTATTTTATTTTTTCGGAAAAATCTATAGACTAAAACTTTGTGAACTAAGTCCATTATCAAACCTTCATAAATTATATAAAATGTAGAAATGCTATTAAACAACAATTTTTACTTTGAATATATATACAATGCAAAATATATCTTTGTATTTAATTCTTATGGATGTGTTATTGTGTTAATTCAATTCTAAAGTTAAAGAAAGTAAATTCAATTAGTAAACATATTACGTACAGTTATTTGATTGTTATTATACATATTCTGACGCCATTCTATGGCGACTTTAGGTGGAGCAAAAATGAGTGCAGGAAAGAGGAATAAGAAAAGCAAATTACCACTCATTCTTGGCGTTACGTTTGCTTCAGCGTTTACGATTCTGTCTTCAGCATTTGGGGCTACCTTTTGGAGAAAACGTCGAAATGCAAAGTCTAACACAGCTCCAACTACGTCCACAGGTTTATTACATATGGTTGGTTAATTGTAATATTTGATTAATACAATTGACAATTGAGTTTTGTTTTTTTTTTTTTTTTGTATGTCTTCAAGGAATAGGCCACACAGGGATGTCACCTCTAGTTGGACAGCAGTTTGCTAGCTAGATGCATGATTCCTATATTGTTCAAGACGAACACCATTGACATGAACGCTAGTTATCAACAAATTCCATGATTGTTTTATAATGATCATTTATTACTTATGATTTTTTTATTTATAATGAAGGTATTCTTTTCAATTTATGTCCGACCAACATCTTTTTTTGCGTATTTTATTTATTTAGTTTATATGAATTTGAGATCTAAATTAATCCTAGCAATCCTTTAACTTAGTTCATGAAAGTTTAGAATTTGCACTAATATGAATTCAACTTAGAATTTTCACATAAAACGTGATGAACCCAAAAGCTTCTTAAGCCAAAGTAATTCAGTGACCTAGTCTACATGAATCTTTATTGACCCTTCAGCATAATGATCAGATTTAAGAGCACCTCCAGTGGTAGAAAGAGAGTCGGTCTCTTAATAATATTAAAATGAAAAAAATT
>OVAX01002240.1:0-22198 GCA_900406405.1 Lepidium africanum
TGCTGTTCATTCAAGTTTGCCATTGATGATCACAACACAACACAGCAACAACAACACAGCAACAACAACACAACACAGCAACAACAACACAGCACCAAGATTCACGAACACAACACAGCAACAATACAGTCAAGAGACTTAGCAGCGAACAGAAGCAGAGGAATTAGCAACCAACCACCAACCTCAATGAATTAGTTCACAACCAAAAAAGACCAATTCTCCGTCAATCAATTACCGGCAACAAGACGAAGACAAAACGGACGGAGATTCCTCACCACACCGAAAAATGGAAACGAAGAGCCAAAATCAAGACGATGCGTTGAACAATCCACACCACACCGAAAACGGAAACAAAAAACAGAATCAAGACGATGCGCCGGAATCTGAGCTCTTCGATCAATCGCTGCCAAAACAACCACAGAACAGAACAGAAGAAGCACAGATTCTCCACCACCGGCACGATCGCTCCGTCAGCTGCTCAAATTTCTCCGTCGCACAACACCACACAGCGGTGACAAAGACGAAGCAAGAAGCGAAAAATAAGTCTGTCGCCTGATCCTCGATTCAAGGAAAAGAGAGAAAATAGAACTATCAAAGAATCAAGGAATCACCTCCAATGAATCAAAGAATCAAAGAATTGAGGATGAGAGGTACAAAATCTCCTCCAAAGAATCACGCCGAATCAACGAACGAAGACGAGAAGAGGACGACGAAGACGAGAAGACGACAAAACTATCGCCGGAAAAGAAACAAACAGCTCAAAAGATCCTCCACAGATCTTTTGGCTCTGATACCATGAAAATCTAGATTTCAACCAATCTGTTTTTCATTCATTAACGAAGGAAACTTATACAATGGTCAAAAAACCGGTTTGAACCAACTCAAACCGTCATCTCAAATTACAAATTCAATAGAACCCGGTTTAGTTCACAATTGGTTAAATGAACCAACCTAACCGGTTCATACACACAAAAACAGAGAAGAGAAAGAACAAATGCAGAGAGAGAAGGCCAGATCAAGCTCACAACCTCAATACTCCCCCTCACGTTGGAGTGTGTAGATCCTTAACACCCANAGATCCCTTCGATGACAATGTCTGGCAAATTGTCCTCATGGTTTTGAAGCTGATCATAGATCTGTTTCCTGATTTTGTGGGCTTTGCCTTGATAAGCATAAGCCACAAATAGTTTGTTAGACACTGATTGGTCCTTTGACGAATTATCGGCTGTTGTTTATAACTGTCTGTGTCTGTCTCTGAAGGAAGTCACTACTTGGCGTCAAACAAAATGTTTGAATAATTTTGTGGCTTATGCTTATCAAGGCCAAGCGTACATCATTAGGGAACAAATCTACGATCAGCTTCAAAACCATGAAGGCTATTTGTCAGACACTGTCATCGAAGAGATCTTGGAACTAAAAACATCGACCATTCAAACCTTTGTGTTTTAGTTTGTACAAATTTGGTACACATTTTATCGTAAAATTTTCATATTGTTTAAGAAAAATACATTTAGTAGGTGTTGAGTTTTAAGGAAACTCGACAATGTAAAAAAGAAAAATCAATAAGTCATTTTCTAAGCTTATAGATTCTGTTGAAAAAAACAAAAACCTTATAGATTCTATTGATAAGCAAATCTTAACGATATTATTGAATCTGTATGTTATAAAAGTTCTGATGGATTTTAAGATTATAGAATATAATGTAGATTGTGGAAGTTTTACATATTTTTGTACGGTTTTAAAAATTACTTAAAGATTGTTAATAAATTTTGACCAAAGATTTTCAGAGATTTTAGATTTTCAATTAACTTTACATAGTTCAATAGATTATTATATCCATAATCTTCTTTATACAAAATATTTTTTAAATGTTACATAATTCTTTTTGTTTGTATTTTTATATTAAATTTCTATAAATTGTATTTAACAAAACAAATAAATTATAATATTTTTCTCAAACCAAAGATACATCAAATTTTATTACTAAATTAATTTATATTATTTTCTATTACTCATTATATTTGATTTTTGTTTTTAAGAAGCAAAAAAAAGAAGGTCTCATATGGTTATCCTTTTAAATTTTAATCATAGTAAATAATCATGATAATACTTAATCAATTACAATCTCTTTGAAATTATACTATATAAAAGAAGTATTATAGAATAAATAAATTAATAACACAATATTTTAGTTTAGTGACAAAATGAGTCTCTTTCATTTTGAATATTACAAAAAAATTTATTGACTTTGTAAAATCATAAATCCAATAACTCTGAAGTTATAAAATCTTTTACAAATATATTAACTAATAACATCAAATTTTAATAGTTTATTTTTTTTATTTAATAACATTTAAATACTTATAGCTTTATATATACACAATAACCATAACATTTTACTTAATCTTTAGTATATGCCAAATCTCTCAGAGAATGTACATACACAAATGTCCTTAACCACCGGTACAAGTTTAATTATACAAAACGTCGTCAATTGTAAATTGGTCAAAACCGAGGAGGTAATGACCGGTTTTGGCTTTTGGCACGGAGCCCAACCAATTGGTTTAATTGGCTAGTCTTTTTTCGGTTCAATTGGCTAGTCTTTTTTCGGTTTAATTGGCTAGTCCTATTTATCATAAAAATCAGTAAATTTCGATATATATTAATTGTAAATTAATGTTGTAATTAAGACATTTGTATCCTAAATTTGCATAGAAATGTTCGGTATATACTATTGTAGTTCAAATGTTAATAAAAACCGGTTCGATTTTGAAAACCGGAAAGAAGACTCGCAACGCCTGCAACTCAATGAGTCACAGAGAAGCTCCCGCGTCTGCAAAGAACGGATAAAGTCTCTCTTTTTCTCACTCTCTTTCTCTCTCAAGGAAGACGAAGATGCTTACGAGTTCCAGTAACGTGCTCACTCCACACTTCTGGCCAATCCGCCGGAGCAAGCTTTGCCGTTCCCGGAATTTCCCTCGTTTCCACTCCGGCGAACGCAACAGCGGCGGAGGAAAATTGTGCTCTCTTTCTCTTCTCTCTGCAAATGGCGCCACTAAATTTAGTGTCAGTGCTCTACATAGGTCAGATGTTTCCGAAGATTCTGACTCTGGTGGTCTATCTTTTCCTAACCACGTTTCTGTCAAAATTCCGTTCGGAGATAGAGAGGTAATATCTCCAAAAAGCTGTATCTTTTTGCTTTTAGTGTTCATTTCATGTATTGAAGTTTGAATTCTGAGATGATTGGTTTTAGTAAAGTGATAGCTATGGTAGATTTCCTTAGTTAAGGAGTCTGTTTTACTAGAATATGAGACCTCAAAGCAGAGATATGTTTGGAAATTTGTTAGTTTATTTTTGGTGAAACTCAAGTTTTTGTTTCTTTTCATTTCTCTGTTTGTGTAGATTTTAGTAGAGACTGGTCTTATGGGAAGACAAGCAAGTTCTGCTGTTACAGTGACAGATGGAGAAACTGTAAGTGTGCTTCATTTTCATATTTGCTTCTGTTTACATGTTTATCTCTATCTTAGTTTATTATACGTAGAATCTGTGGTGAGTGTTTCGTTTCTAATTTTTAATCTGTCTACTTATTGTAGATTGTATACACATCGGTTTGTTTAGCTGATGTCCCTAGTGAGCCATCAGATTTTCTTCCCCTTTATGTTCATTATCAGGAGCGATTCTCAGCTGTAGGTCGAACTAGGTAAGCATTTTTTAATCGTTTGCAATCTTAGAATCTCTTGCTACAAGAAAACTTGATCATAGCCTAAATGGTGACCTAAAAATAACTTCTTTTGGTTCAGTGGTGGATTTTTTAAGCGGGAAGGGAGAACCAAAGATCATGAGGTATTTACTAATGCTACACAGTGTTTGGTATCTTCTATTTCTCCATCACTCTTACCATGTTTCTACTATTAATGTTTATGCAGGTTCTGATATGTAGGTTGATTGATAGACCTCTACGCCCCACTATGCCCAAAGGTTTCTACAACGAAACACAAATATTATCCTGGGTATGATCCTTTTCCAAGGATTTCTTTACGGTCGTTTTCCATGGGTTTCTCTATGGTCCGTATATTAACGATTTAAGTAGTTTATAGATGGGGTTATTGGGGAAGTTAGGATTGTTATCCTTCCATGCCTTCCCCTATCTATTGGTCTTTACTCATGAATAATGGGTGGGGGTTGTCTGTTTTGCCTCTCTTTGGTTGAAACAAAAAATCTTTTGAGATGCGCTCGCTTTTGTCTCTGTGTGAAGGCATCTCTTATTTTGTGTGCCTATGTATCTCATGAAAACGGCTTACATTTTTCAAATTACTTAACATGTATGGATGATTGTATTTTATTTTCTTGATTGGGGTCACATTCATAATTGAACTGTTAATTGTTTGTGGCTTCAGGTTTTAAGCTATGATGGATTACACGCACCTGATGCTCTAGCTGTAACATCTGCTGGAATAGCTGTGTATGTAGGGTTATCTCGTTTTTTATATACGTAAAGATTTTTCTATCTTGGCAACATTGACATGGCTTTGTAATGAATGAATACCACAGAGCTCTTTCGGAAGTACCAAATTCGAAAGCAATTGCAGGAGTTCGGGTCGGTCTTATTGGAAATAAATTTATTGTCAACCCAACCGTGAAGGAGATGGAGGAATCACAGCTAGATTTGTTTCTAGCTGGAACAGATACTGCAATACTAACGATAGAGGTCACCTCTAATTTTTACCTGAGTTTGCAAGATTTCCTTATTTCCTCCTGTTCCACTTTGTCTTGACTTATTTCTTGCTTAATGCAAATATATGGGTTACAGGGGTACAGTAATTTTCTTCCCGAGGAAATGCTGCTCCAAGCTGTTAAAGTTGGACAGGTAATTATTTATTTCCTTTACTTGGGATTATTTCAACTTTTTAAAAGTCTGGATTAAGTACTAAATGTGAGGCTTTTTCAATTTGACCAGGAAGCTGTACAGGCTACATGCATTGCTATTGAAGCTTTCGCGAAGAAACATGGAAAGGCCAAAATGTTTGATGCTATCAGATTACCACCTCCTGAGCTATACAAGCATGTGAAAGTATGTTATACACCTTTTCTGCCAGTATGGAATTGCAGTGATATTATCTTGTAAGTTATGTGTCAAATGAATTGTTTTCTGTACACAGGAACTTGCTGGTGAGGAATTGACCCAAGCACTACAGATTAAGAGCAAAATATCGAGAAGGAAAGCCATATCGTCCCTGGAAGAGAAGGTCTTGACAATACTGACAGAGAAGGGATATGTTATTGATGAGGAAGCGTTTGGTACCATAGAAGCCCAACCGGAATTGTTGGAGGATGAAGATGAGGATGAGGAAGTTGTTCCGGAAGGTGAGGTGGACCAGGGCGATGTTCACATTAGGCCCATCCCTCGGAAACCTATTCCTTTAGTGAGTCTCGTAACCTTTTCTACATGGTAGATGAAATTGACCTTTTCTCCACTGACAGAGTTAACAAACTAGTCATTGTCCTTGTCTAGCTATTTTCTGAAGTAGATGTCAAACTGGTCTTCAAAGAAGTATCGTCAAAGCTCCTACGCAGGCGTATTGTTGAGGTACAACATCTGATTTCGTGGTATTTCTATCATATACTTGTATATTGATAGGATTTTTTCCCGTTGAAGCATTTTATGAAGTACACTACAGTAAATAATCATGCTTGATATTAAAAGTCGACACGTATCATACGTTATTATCCTTGTAAAATTATCAGTATTTTCATATTACATATTACATATTTCTCATCCATAGGGAGGTAAAAGAAGTGATGGTCGGACTTTCGATGAGATTCGTCCAATTAATTCAAGATGTGGACTACTTCCAAGGGCACATGGAAGTTCCCTGTTCACACGTGGTGAAACACAGGTAAAAAGAATGTTTTCTTTTGGGGAAATCCTGTGTGGCTATTTTATGTGTTGATCCTTTGTCTTATCGCCGTTAATGTGTGTTGAGGAAGTTAGTTTGATAAGGAACGTTATCGTATGATTCTTTCAGGCACTGGCAGTTGTCACTCTTGGTGATAAACAAATGGCGCAGAGAATTGACAACCTTGAGGGTTCTGATGAATACAAGAGGTTTTATCTTCAGGTCTCTTTAATATTTGATCTTCCTTCCACTCTGTTATTATTATTTTACTGTTTAATTTTGATTAGGTAGAGTTAAAGATGTGTTCTGTGGTTCATTGTACAATTATATATATTATCCGCTTTGACACAATTTATAGTATCTGACAGAACCATTTCGAGAAACTTCAATGCTTAGTCCTGCTTTCATTTTTCTTCTTGAGCTTAAAGGGATTTGCTAAGCTACTCATTGTAATGTTTCAGTATACTTTCCCACCATCGTCTGTTGGTGAAGTTGGACGAATTGGTGCACCGAGTAGAAGAGAAGTAGGTCATGGGACACTAGCAGAGCGAGCATTGGAGACCATTTTACCTAGTGATGATGACTTTCCTTACACAATACGTGTTGAAAGTACAGTAATTGAAAGCAATGGTTCTTCCAGGTCAGCTTTTTTTCTTTTTCTGGCTGTTGAATCTGCATGTGCCAAGTTCGCTTGACTGACATTTTGTACTTGCTTCGTATGTTGATCTGAAAATGTGACAGCATGGCATCTGTTTGTGGTGGTTGTTTGGCGTTGCAAGATGCCGGAGTCCCAGTTAAATGTTCTGTTGCTGGCATAGCGATGGGAATGGTTTGGGATACTGACGAGTTTGGCGGTGATGGATCTCCCCTAATCCTTTCTGACATCACTGGAGCTGAAGATGCATCTGGTGACATGGACTTCAAGGTTAGAAATATAAGGATTCTCTTGAAGGTCTTTGCATTTGCTATAATGCTGACGTTTTAGTTTATTTGTCAATAGGTCGCTGGGAATGAAGATGGTGTCACCGCATTTCAGATGGACATTAAGGTTTGTATCTTTTTCTTAATTACGGCAATTGGTATACCTGTTGGCAATCTTGGTGTTTATGTTTCTTTTCTTTAATCGTGAACTAGGTAGGAGGAATCACCTTACAGATAATGGAAAAGGCTCTGATACAGGCAAAAGCCGGGCGTCGCCATATTCTTGGTAAGTTTTCTGGGATATCTATGAATTATTCATCTCCAACAGCTGGACTTTGGGAGATCTAGTTTCTAGATAGTGGAACTAGTTGATCCTTGAAAATAGTATGCCATTGAAGATGTAATTTACTACCTTTTCTTCCATTCTTTGCAGCTGAAATGGCAAAGTGCTCACCGCCTCCTACGTTGAGCCTCTCAAAATACGCTCCATTGATACATATTATGAAGGTTTGGCTTCAACTAATATTCACAGAGTTTCCCAGTATACCCCCTGTTGTCCTGAACTAAAGATTGGTGGCGTTTTATGTAATGCAGGTTCATCCAAGCAAAGTATACTTCCTTATTGGTTCTGGTGGTAAAAAAGTAAAGAGCATCATTGAAGACTCTGGAGTTGAGGCCATTGATATGCAAGATGATGGAACCGTGAGATATATACAGAAATGATTTCATTCCTCTTATCGTTTCTATATTTTTGGCTTTTCTACATCATAACCTCTTAATGTTTGTTTTTGTAAAGGTCAAAATAATGGCAAACGATGTGGTGAGTCTGGAAAGGGCAAAAGCAATTATTAGTGGATTGACAATGGTTCCCGCTGTTGGTGATATTTACAGGTGTGTGTCCTTCATATACCTACCCTTACCAAGAAGCTTAAATGGATTTGAATTCTGACATTTCTTTTTTTCTTTCCATTTTTTCAGGAACTGTGAAATCAAATCAATGGCTCAGTATGGTGCCTTTGTAGAGATTGCGCCTGGGCGTGAAGGACTTTGCCATATCAGTGAGCTGAGTGCTGAATGGCTTGCAAAACCAGAGGATGTGAGCCTGACCCAGTGATTCCTTTCCTCCATAGAAAGTGTTTCATCTTTTATTAATAGTTTCACAAACGCTCATCTATATTACTCGTCCTTTCAGGCCTATAAAGTAGGAGACCGCATTGATGTCAAGCTAATCGAGGTCAGCGAGTTTTTACGTCTCTATAACTCACAGAGACATTATAACTAATTGGAAATGATAATTACACCAGTTGTTGAACACGGATAATGCAGGTGAATGAAAAAGGTCAGCTTCGGCTTAGTGTACGAGCCCTACTTCCCGAATCAGAAACAGACAAAGACAGTCAGAAACCACAACCAACGGGTGATTCTACCAAAGAAAAGGGTTCTCCAAGGAAATATGTAAATACTTCGTCGAAAGACCGAGCATCTGGAGGAGCATCAAAGGCTTCATCTGGGGATGAGCTTGTCTTGAAGAAGAAAGATGTCAGAAGAGCAACTGGTGGGACTAGTGAGAAGCCATTGAGCAGCAATAGCAGTAGCAGTAGCAACGAAGAAGAGAGAGACAGTTTAGTTAACGGTGAAGCTACAATCAGCTAGTGAATGCAGACAGGATCAGTGTTCATGTCTGTTTCTTGTGAACTCAAATTCCGAAAGGAGGAGAGTTTTTTCCAACGGAACCACAGGTACGGCTTGAGAGATCTTCAAATCCTGAGACAAGACAAATAGCAGATGCCTTTCCTTGATTGTTTTCTAAAGTTTATAGTTAATTTCCTTGGCAGTTTCTTGAAGCTGTGCATATATGTGTTGGCAAGTAGTCTGGTGTGGAGTATAACAATTTTGAAGACAACATATGTAGGGAGATTCTCAGACAATTCATTCTTTCTTTCTGTTGTCTTCTCTTGCAACTCATTTATTCTTATACAGCCCGTTTAGGTTATCTATATATAATGTTATTGGCTAAATCAATATTTAGATGATTATTGTTCAATTTTTAGATATTGATGTCTGCATCTTTCCCTCTTCTTCTCTTATCTGCATATTTTCAAAGTTTTTTCATTTTTTGTAACTCGATGCTTCTGAGTAGGTAGATGGACTTGGCATTTTTAAGAGTTCTAAGATTACTTGGCCAGTATTGGCAAAACTATATAACTGGAAATGTTAAAGGAAGAAAAAAAGAAATTGGCATTAAGAATGACTGCAATATACATGAAATGTTGTTGTGGTATGATGTATTGGCCTGTGTTTTACCTGTTTAATTCCCTCTAATTGCTACTTCAGAAACAACAAAGCTTGAGCCGAGTCTCTTCAGCTGCTGTGCATTCAACAACAAATCTCAAGCAAGATGATGCGTTGTTTTCCTAGTAGAAGTCCTTGTTGGAATGTAAACCGTACTGTTCAGTAAGCTGTGCGACCGGCCGTAGAAGAGATAGATCATGCTTCCAATAAGTAGCCATATCAAGACCCTCATCCATGTCCCAGCCCTGCCATAACAAATTACCAGCAACGGTTTAGAAACATCCCACTATATGTTGGTTCATTCATTGGTCCATCAGACTCACTCACTCACCCAATGTTGATGATCAAGTACGTGTTGATCAAAATGCAGAGAACTGGAAGGTATGGGACAAATGGGCACATAAACCCTGAAACAGAATGGCAAAACATCAAAAATCATCGTCTTAACCAGATGACCAACTCAGCAAATGCATAGAACCTCTTAAGTAAGCAGTACTTCTGAAGAGAGTAACTGTACGAATAGCCAAAAAAGCATAGATAGTTTCAGGCCTTACCTCCTTTGTGTCCAAAGTTGTGCCTTTCTTCATCCTCGTCAATGTAGCCAAGAGTAATCAAACTGCCAAGCAAGATGGCTGCGCTGACACCACATATAGTGAACCGTGGAAAACTGCCAAAGTCAAGAAGAAAACCCATTAGACGTTTTAGCCATATTACAAAGAAAGAAAAAACATGCAAATTTTTCAACACAGCAGTTGGAAAATTGTTTCAGGATTCTCAAACGTGCATGCATTTTCTCCAGCATACTTTAATTAATTTGACACGCAAGTAGCAGTGCTGCCGTTTAAAGCTAATCAACCACTCAATCAAATTTGATAGATTTGTTTAGATTCATGAAGACTTATTTAAGACATGGAAGTATATGAAGGGCGAGTAATACAGATATAAGATATCAGATGATGAAATGACCTTGGAAGACGCTGAGCTGAAGCTCCGGAAGCAAGACCTAGGACACCTATGCACACAAGAGCTATACTCCAGGCAGCAATTTTTCTTCTCTTTCCAAAATACTTTTCATCTGTAAGAAAGAAGCAAATGAATTGAATTCCTTAAAAATGAAAGGCAGTAAAGATTGAACACATATTAATAGAGAGCCATGTTAATAACATATACAAATGTATTTAACTGCTGAGCACATTTAGTACCTTGAGTTGTTTGATTTCCAAGTAGAGGGGAATCAGAAGATTCTATAGTATCCACAAGAAGATCTTCAGTTTCAGCTCTACTTGCATAGGTTTGAGAGGAAGATGGAAGGGGAACTCCATCTGGTGGTACATATCTGAGAACTAGCACACAGGCTGCAACGGCAGTGAATGCCATTAGAGTGCCTACACTAACCTGTTGGATGAATTACTGATGTGAGCTATTCCTGGAAGGATCTGTTACCGTAATAGAAGTGTGTTGTCTCAACTCAATTATATAACACTTATTGCCTCAACCATATCTAGACCATACTACTAATCAATAAACTCTCAATTTGTTTGCCACTAATTGTAGGTGAGAATCCTTCCGCAGCATGGAGACATGTAGGCAAAGATCAGCTTACCATCTCGGACAACTGTGCAACATCCATAAAAAATGCGAGTGCAGCAGCCAGCACACCAATTGCTATTGTGCTTTTCACTGGTACTTGAGTTCGTGGGCTAATTTCTGAAAAGAAAGCCGGCAACAACCCATCCCTAGCCATTGCCATGAATATTCGTGGCTAATAAAAAAAAAATCACAAAACACTGTCAAGATACAGAACCTGTGTGTTACTTATACATCTAAAATTCTCAGTTACAGAATCTCTTGAACATGGATATTCATAACAATAAGAATTGGTTAGTACCTGAGCTAGAAGTGAACCCAACAAACTCGCAAATAGAGCAGTTATTGCCCCAGTGGTTAAAATGTACCTGAAATATATAGAACTAATAAGATAAAACAAAGCAAAGACAAAAGGAAGTAGTGTATATACATATTCACTAATTAATACAAGAGAAATTTGAGTCTCGAGAGATGTATTATGCTTACGCTGCCCATTGCATGCCACTGTCTCCAAATGCAGAGGAGATAGGAGTATCAGGATTCAAAGAATAGTACGGGACTAATCCAACAATAACAACGGATAAAAGCATATATAAAATGCAACATATAAGTAATGCAATCCCGATTCCCAATGGAAGATCCCTTTGAGGATTTTTCACCTGTTGTGGCATTACCAAAATTTGAGTTAAGAAAAGAGGCATAACTATGGATGAAAGAGTTCACTATACTAAGATCAAACATCAATTTATAACTAGTTAATACTATTTACAATTTCAAATGGAGAAGAAACAAGGACGATAATTTGAATAGTATGAGCCTACTATTCAATAAATTGTGTACCTCCTCAGCTGTACTAGTTACAGTATCAAATCCAATGTATGAGAAGAAGACTATAGCAGAACCAGCTAGTATCCCATTTAATCCAAAAGGAAAATACCTGTAAGACAAGAATTGAAATTGACCTCAAGAAATAATTTGATTTAAAAAAATTTAGCTCGATGGAAAGAGAGGGATAAGCCAATTACCCACTAGAAAGATCATATCCAACCCATCCTGTTTTGCAAGCTAAATATCCACCAACTACTATGATGAAAACCAAGGTGAAAACATTCACTGATGTTACAATGGCTTGTACTAATGAACTCTGTGAAGACAATACAAACCGGCAGTAATGCTATCAGACAATCTGATAATCCTGGAATAAAATATCATTTTAAGAGTCGTCAATGTAAGTACCTCCTTAATCCCAAAGCATAGTAGTATCGTAACAATCAAAATCAACAGTGCTGCACATGGATCAACCACTATACCAAGTCCAGGAATGGTATGTCGAGATAAGAACACAGGAAGATTGTCCAAACCTCCAAAAAAAGATGCCTAAAACAAACATTAGTCAGGTTCAAATCGAAAAGAAACCAAGAATACATATAACTTAAAGGGAAATACCAGATTTGGAGTTATTCCACGGGCAATGGCCGATCCACCAATTGTATAATCCAACACCAGTGCCCAACCAACCAACCAAGCAATCCTTTGAAATAAAAACATCAAGATTCAACAGTATCAGCTTTAAGGTGAACAACATATACATGTGTCAGATAATGCTTCATTAATTTTGACATTTAATGTTCATTTATATACCCTTCTCCAAGACAGATGTATGCATAGTGATAAGCACTCCCAGCTGATGGACAACGAGAAGCCAACTCAGCATAACAACAAGCCGAGAGTGCAGCAGCTACTCCAGCAATGAAGAATGATACAGCAAGTGCAGGTCCTGTGTGTTCTCTAGCTACTGTTCCCACAAGAATATACACTCCCGCTCCAATAGTTGTCCCAACTCCTAACAATTGAACACAATCCACATTTATCGGAACAATAATGATAGAAATTTGATCAAAATTCCCCACACTTTGAATCTTTCTTATACCAATAGCGACAAGATCAACGACGGATAGTTTCTTAGCAAGCTGATGACGTTCATCGGTTTTGGTGAGATCAACAGAATCAACTTGTTTCCTTCTCACAAGACTGTTCATATTAACGAACTCGCAGACAAAACGGACTCCACAACGGTTTTGATTATCCAATCGATTCAGAGCGAACCCATCCAAAAAAGATTAAAACTTTTTGTCCTACAGAGTCCCTAAATCCAGAGATGAAGTATCGGAGCTGGATATATGTGGAGAGGCGTGCACGATTCGAACTTTTATGAGATGTAGAATCAAGATTCTCGTTAGTAAGATTCGAAAAGGTTTAGATGACGTTTGTGATTTTGTTTTTTGTCTTTTCTTTTTCACAAGTAGGCTAATTTATACTCTGGCAACTCCTCATTATTCCTTAAGAATTCTATCCTTAATTCCTTATACCTCGAATTGCAGTATCTCATTAGTTAAATTGGTTTTGATTACATTTAGGAATTATTGACGTTGCATTTTTGATTAAACGTTGACTTAATAACATAGATTATCTTAAAGGTACAGAGGTTAACTTCATCTCCTACAAAGCAAAACATTCTTACTGAGTTTATATTGATGATGAGTGTTTAGTTTATGATTGTTACTCTGGTTATTACACAGAAAACTAATACAACAACAACAATGAACAGTCTTCTATGATCACTGGCCTTTGGTCTGTTCAGCCACATCTTTTAAACCGTGGAAACAAACACCAATGATGAAAGAAGACGCATGTATTGTCCTACTTCAGATTACACAATCTCTTTTTAGTTATTGGCTCAATCTTCTGCCATTGGGTCATCACTGTTATTGTTTTCATTATTGTTTCTACCACTTGCATTAGCGTTCACAACTTGAACCCAAACACTCTGGCTTCTTTCTCCTCCTCCATTGATATCTCCCCAAGCCTGTTGTTGTCTTTCACTTCTGTCGTTTGTGTCAGCTCCACCGTCTGAGAATTGGCCCCATACGCTTCTTGTCTTTCCTCCTCCTCCGCTTAATTCCTCTTCGCATCCTGCAACTGTTTTCAGAAGCTCTGATTGAAGTGATGGGCAGTGTTCTTTTAGATAATCAAACCCTTCTGATCTCATAACAGCTGCACCAAAACAAATGTCAATGCAATGTAAGTTTGGTGGAATATCAATTTCAGTGATGAGGCTTAAGGGAAGATCATTTACCGATGAGATTTTCTGCTGCGAATTTCAGACAAACGGATTTCAAGGCAGAAGCATTGTAGCGGTCAGCAAGAGCCAAAATATTGGCAACGGATTCTACTGATATATCCTTACAAAGCACTGATTCACACATTAAACTGAGTCTAGGTAACTTGTATTTATCAGCAGCTCCTAGCAGCTTTGCAGCTAATGTGTCCCATGCTGATGGACCAACAGATAGACCAGAAGATGATGATGACTCTGCCTCTTCAATGAGAGCATCCTTGTATATGTAATAAAGCAAAGCCTTCACAGAAAAAAAGCATCGACTATTAGAAATAAATGCTATGTGTTTACAATGTATGATTCTACATACTTTGTGTCAAAAAGTTGAGAGAAAGTTAACCTTGAAAACCTTAGGCTCCATGTCAGTAACTTCAATATCACAGTCTTCTTCTCCATTAACATCAAGGAACTCGCTTTCAAAGACAGGAGATCGAGCAGCTAATACCAACCTGTGAGCACGGAACTTTTCACCTGAGACATTAAAAGTTATATCTGCACCGTCCTCATTCTCCAAAAGCATCCCGAAATGAGATCCAATATCAGATGCAGGGACATGAATAGAATGTAACCGTGGACAATCTATTTCAGAGACCACAACTCCAACTGTGCAGTTAATCTTCAAACAATCATCCTTCAGAAAATCAGATTGTTCCAACAAAGCTCTTCTAAAAAAGCGTTTGTATCCCCTGCAAACAAGTAAAAATCGAACAAGAATCAGTGAGATAATGATTCCTCTGCATTAAAATCGAACTTCGTTATCTCCTCACATCTGAAAACTCTCACCACTACCCACCTTTCAATTTCATATTTAAACCAAACAGATTGAGAAACTCACAACCACCTATTTCAATTTCCTCTGAATTCACAATCTCTTTCATCTTCAACAATCATTCTACATTCTTTATAAACCACTGAGATAATATCTCAAAACCTCAACAAGAATCTGTTGAAGCAATGATTCCTCTGCATTAACTCTCTCAAAAACAAAAGAACTGTTTTCTTCTCACATCTGAAAGCTCTCACCACCCAAGTCAAACAAAAAACAATCAAACAGATTGACAAACTCACAACCAACTATTTCAATATCCTCTGAATTTCTCAATCTCTTTCATCTTCAACAATCATTGTACATTCTTTATTATAATATCCCAAAACCTCAACATATTAATACCCATAAAAGAAGTAGAATTCACCAGTTCTTAACCAAACCCTAGCAAGAACTAAGAAAACTATGAAAAGCAAAACAAAATCGGGGACAAACCACATGCTTCCACGATACTTGAGTGTATAAGGACCACTCTCAAGAGCACGATCAAAGTGACTATGAACCTTATGCTTCCCTTTCCCACTTTGATCAAGCAAAGAAAGCTCAAAGAGAGCCCTAACATCGGTACCATCGCTAGCTAAAGCAATGAAAACAGAGACATAAGCTGAACTATCCTCCGGATTCTTCCCATCAGGATAAAAATAGATTGCCCATTGATAACCACCAACGGTGAAAGTATCGCTAGCGATATGTTTGCCGATCCCAATTCCTTTGGCTAAAGAGTACCCTTTGATTGTAAAGCTATGTGATCCGTTAATGGTTTGTGTAACGGAGAGAGATGTCGTCGTCGGTGGCGATGGCATATCGAAATTTGTCGCCTTTAATCTTTGGGTTTTCTTGAATTTGTTTGCGAATGAATTGATTCTATGTTGAAGCTTCCCTTTTTTTTTTCCTGGGAAAATGACAGACTTGACTCAACGCGGTTTTTAGTTTAACTGAGACGAACGGTCGGATCCGAATTACACAATTCACCGACGATTGTTAAATATCAATTAACCAAAATTTCATTATGTTATTCATTACATTTTATTTAAAAAGTTGTATTTTCTCGAATCATAAAAAGCGTATTAACTGCCGAGTTTCTTAAGCGGTTAAGATGATTTAGCTAATGACTTGATACCAGAATTCGATTCATACCCGTTGTATTATGATAGCTTAAAAAAAATTTTAGGGATGAACTTTATGCTAAAGATCGGATCTTATCGATCCAATTGTTGACAAAAAAAAATTAACTCGACTTAATAACCGAAATCGAATTACTAAACCGAACTTAACCAAAATAGGTATGTTGATTAGTTAAAATTTGTTCGGTTCCAAATAATTTTGGTCGGTTTTTTAACCTAATACCAAACCGAACGAAATAACTAGCCTTAATATCAGTTTCTCGGTTCAGCTCAGGATTAGTTCTTTTAGTTTTCGTTTTCTTATTTTGGAAAAATGGTTAACCAATAAGTACCAACCAAAATTTAGTTTGGTTTAATTTGGGTTTTTGTTCTCAATAATATTAATTTGGTTCCAAATAATTACTTTTTTACCAAAAATAACCATTTTAGAATCGAAACCAAATATCCAAAATAACAAAAAAGTAGTAAAAAATAACCAAATTATTTTTAGTACCGAACGGAACTGAAAACTAAACTGAATCTAAAATCAAAATTATTTAGTTATTGGAACCGAACATTTCTTCGTCCAGAACCATAACCAAATTAAATTGAATTTTTTAGATTGGTTCGGTTCAGTATTTCGATTTTATTTATTATGTTTAGGACTACAAATAAGTATCAACACTAATTTGTATAAAAATATTTTTATTATAAATAATCACTTTTTATCTGGGTATTTGATTATTATTGGTGTCGTGCATTCTATACCAAAACCAAAACTCGTTAACTTTTTTAAAGCTCCCAAATTTATTGTTCGTTGAAAAATGCAGCGAAAGTCACCACCGAAGAAGCCTCGTTTCGAAGAAGCCTCAGACACTACTCCGGCCACTGATTCATTTCTCCGATGTGCGAACCTGATTCTCCCATGGCTAAACCCTCAAGAACTCGCCGCCATTTCCCAAACCTGCAAAACCTTATCATTAATCTCCAAATCTCTCACCTTTCACCGATCCCTTGACGCTACACGATCCCTCGAAAACCTCCCAATCCCGTTTCACAACACAATCGATTCACAACGATACGCGTATTTCGTCTACACACCTTTTCAGATCCCTGCTTCATCTCCTTCTCCGCGACAATGGTGGGGAAATGGTACTAAATGTGGATCCGAGTTGAGACCTAAGGTTGACTCAGTGAGTGAACGGGAAAGATTTGGGATGAGTTTAGTGGATGAGAATGGATGTGAATGTGAGAAATGTGAGGAAGGTTATTGTAAGTGTTTAGCACTAAGGGAAATGGAGGAGATAGGTAATGAATGTGGGTCGGGTTGTGGGTGTGGGTCGGATTGTTCGAACCGGGTTACCCAAAAGGGGATTTTAGTTGGTTTGAAGATTGATAGAGATGAGAAGAAGGGTTGGTGTTTGTATGCTGATCAGCTTATTAAGCAAGGCCAATTCATTTGTGAATATGCAGGTTACATTATACTAATCACTTCCTCAAATATGACAAGAGATTATTTCCATTTTGAATGGTTTTAGTGATGGTTTAATTGTGAAAGTTGATTGCTATGTGGCTAATTTATCTTGGAAGTTGAGTGTTGAGCTTAAGATTACATCATTAGAGGATGATTAGTGATCGTTTGATTAGGAAAGTTGAGTGTTTTGGGATGAGTTATCTTTAAAGTTCGAACTTGAGCTGAAGAACCTAAGCTTTAGCTGTAAGGTTATCCTAAAACTCCCAAAATGCTAGAATCGTTTCAGTTTCAGGATGGTGTAATATTCGTTTTATTGCTATAATTCATTCATTTGGAAGATTTAATTTTGAAGTAGAACATTAGATCGAAGAGAATAAGATTAGAAGATTATTAGCATTAGATAGTACTTATTAGTCACTAACTTGAAAAGCATAGGAGTTTGAAGATTTAGCTCTGTGTATTGAGGATAAGATTCTAGCATTGTAGTATAGTGTTCTCCATCTAAATTGAAGTGTAAAATTTGATCTTAAGATGTTGAACTTGGAGGTTGAATGTAACAGCAAAACTTCTTTACTGAATGGTGTCTTTGTGATCTGTTTTTCATGACCATTTGTACACCACCTGAGAGCCTTAAGATTAGAGGTTTAGACTGCTCTATTCGAAAGTCAGGAACTTATTTTTGTTTTGTCTTCTTATATAGGGGAACTATTGACAACAGATGAAGCACGTATACGTCAAAGTATCTACGACAAACTCAGATCAACACAATCCTTCACATCAGCTCTTTTGGTTATACGCGAACACCTCCCTTCAGGACAAGCTTGTTTGAGATTAAACATCGATGCCACAAGAATAGGCAACATTGCTAGATTCATCAACCATTCTTGTGATGGTGGAAATCTCTCCACAGTCCTATTGAGAACCTCTGGAGCATTACTTCCTCGGCTCTGTTTCTTTGCAGCAAGAGATATAAATGCAGGGGAGGAATTAACTTTCAGTTATGGAGATATCCGTTTAACCGGAGAAAACAGAGAGAACAAGTTAAATTGCTGTTGTGGTAGTTCCTGTTGTTTAGGAACATTGCCTTGTGAGAACACCTGATTCCATCGTCACCTTGTCTTTTTATCAGTACTAATCTCTTAAAACTCTTACAAGTTAAAAGATACGAGTTTATGTTTGTAGCAAAGTACAACCATTGTGATCCGAAAGTTTTAGATGATCAAAGTTAACTACTCCTACGTGAACACATAAAAACCATAAACCTAAACTTTAATATACAATTGGTTATAATATAATAAAAAGAAAAAAAAGGGATGTAGTGAAGAAAAGGAGCACGAGAGAGATGAAGGTTGGTTAGCTTACAAAGAACTCCACACGAAACGGTCAACACGATTCTCGTGCCTCTCCTCTCTCAGACATTAAGCATTATACATATATTTGCACATACATATTCACTTAATTATCTGTATATACGAACTTACACTACGATACTTAGATGCTACTACTCATACGTACTATCGTACATTTGCTTAACCTTTTGAGACAACAGAAACTATTCTTTTAACTCTTTGGGATGAGGAAGTCACAGAGTCTAACGACGACAACGAAAAGAAGACTAAAACATGTAACGTGTTCGATCTGATCCCTAACTCGACAAGGATATGAGCCTATCTGCCTATGGCCACTACAAGCCCGATAATTAACTTATTAACTTGATAATAATACTTCTAACTAAGGCTTGTAGTTTGGTGGTAAAGGGTAGAGGTAATTCTCTCGTCACCCATGTTCGAGACTTAGCCAGAAGATTTCACATCGGGCTTACTCGGTCCCAAGAAGATGTACGTCCAGACCCAGGGCCCAGGACCGAACCTTCTAGCAACCAAAAAGTAAAAAAATAATACTTCTCGAGAGTTCAACTATTTCCAAAAGTTTTCCCTTTTTAGAAACGTTTATAAGTATTTGCCTTTCATAAGCAAAAAAAAAACTCTTGATATTTATGATTAAAATATATTAAATCTGTAGCTTATGGTTTCGGACATATTTTTCTAAAGTTTGTTAGACTACTTCTAACCATAATAATTAAATTAAAATCTGTAAATATATATATATACACACATATACACGAAAATACTAATAACGTAACATATATATTAGTTTATGAAACACTCTCTTTGCACGTGCATCTCACACCTTCTTCCCATTGATCTTGCACCTAACAATATCAACATATATACGTACATTTATAACCCAACTAATAACATTTTAATATTAGGTTTAGTAAGATATATTAAAACTTATATATTTTGAATCACATTCTAGCTTCTCAAATGTAGTAAAACGCTAGTATTGAAGTTTAGTTCTTTTTCCACCGTTCTACTGTTTTATTCGTACGCCACTTATGTATAACTATATAAGTAACATAAAACCAAAAAAACTATATGAGTAACATTTTATGTGATATTATATTACTGACAGATAGATGACACTTGTTATCACTTCTAATATAAGCAATAAATACTTCTTTTTGTACATCATTTTGGCAACATTTAATTTTAGTCAATAGTGTTTCACACGTTTTCTCGCATTTACTATTTCAAACGTTACTATGAAGTGTTTTTTTGTCGTCTATTTTAGTTATTTATGAATATCATGAAAGAAAAAAAAAAAACAAAAATTTTATAACGTTTAAACTATGAGAATCTTTGGTCAAGTGGTTCTGTTATTTTTCCTATCTGAATCGACTATAATGTTGTCTTGCATAGTATTAAAGTTTTGGGAGGAGTTAGACTAGGAATCGAGCCGGAAATGAAACAATATACAAATTGATATGCGTTAACGAAAATTAATTATAGTTTGGAGTATATATCATCATCTGTAATTAACGAAAAAACTTATAGTTATATTTAAACTAAAGATAATTAAAAAAGAAAAGAAAGAAAAGATTACCACATTCACCTCGAGACCTTCTTCATGAAACAAACGTGGCCTCCTTCGTTTTCTCATTTACTTATATAATCCACAATTTACATTTATACACTCCAAATATCTATAAATATAGATATCATTTTATCTCACAAGAAACTCTCAATTCAGCTAAACCTTATTAATTAATGTTTGTTGCATGATCGATGGCTGATCAACAACGAAACCACAACACATCTTATTCTCGTAGAAAATCAGTCACCGGAAAACGAACTCTGTCGTCATTATTAAACTCCGGCGCCGGAGGAGCCATGCCAGCTACGACAGGGACAGGAACTACTTCTCCATGTGGAGCTTGCAAATTCTTAAGAAGGAAATGTGTAAGTGGTTGCATTTTTGCTCCACATTTTGGTTCGGACCAAGGAGCGGCTAGGTTCGTTGCTGTTCATAAGGTCTTTGGAGCTAGTAATGTGTCGAAATTGTTGCATCATATTCCAGTGAACCGTCGTCATGATGCTGTGTTTACGATTTCATATGAAGCTCAAGCTAGACTCTCTGATCCTGTTTATGGCTGCGTCTCAACCATTCTTGCTCTTCAACAACAAGTAAGTTGCATATAGAATGGTTAAATATATTGTTTAATTTTTGATTAGTGTTTTTTAGTAATATCAATAGTTAATTATTTAGTAACGTTTGTAACGGTTAAAATGACGGTAGAGGTATCTTGTCGATTCAGTTGTGGACAAGAAAAGAAACATTTTACGTAATTGAAGTACTATACAATTAGATGGTAAAGTTAAAAATTCAATAAAATTTAATGGATAACTATATAATACTGTATATATTTTCAAGTTCTTTTGTTAAATATAAATTTGTGGAGAATCTTTTGATCAACTAGTTAAATATTTCGTTTAATTTCTCCACTGGAATTTAGTTTTAGGAAGTTGTGTTCGGGTTTAGAAATCTTATTTACGAAATCAAACTTATATCATAACAATTTGCCTATAACATAACAACAATGTTAAGGTATCAAATTTGATTTTTTTTTTTAAAGAAAAAAAGAAGAAGATACATGTAAAAAGAGAATTTCGTGGTTATCCTTCTCCAACAATTTTCAACTTCTAGATTTGTTACTATAATTAGTTGTTTCACATGATATTATTAGAAATTTGACGTTAGATTATAAGTTCGAACTTAGAATTTTTGTCATCCAGTTCATAAATAAATACAACTTTTTTTTTTTTTTTTGTCAACAAATAAATACAACTTTCAGAAGTTCAAAATACAATATTAGTCAATGAGTATATGGAAGTGATTTAGGTTAAATGTCTAATATGATCAATATTTTGTCGTTTCAGTTTTGCACAAATTAATGAAAATATTTTGTACCCAAAAAATATTATAGGTGGCCTCGTTACAGGCGGAGTTATCGGTGGTACAATCACAACTAATAGACAGTAGAGTCGCAATGGCCAACGTTATGCAACAACAAAGTCATCAACAACAACTAGTCGTTATGCAACAACCTGAATATTCCAACAACTCTTCCGCCTCCACCACTCTTGCCGGAGCCGCCATGAACAACTTCACCGTAGCAGCAGAGGCTGCAGCTGCTAGCTATGATATCATGGCTCCGGCTAACTTAGAACATTCGTTGCAGCCAATGCCACCACATCAACAAAGTAGAGTTGATCAGCATGAGGATGAGGAAGAAAGTGGTGCTGATTTTTCGGTGGCTGTTGGTTCAACAGCCGTGGCTACGACGGAGGTTATATTTCCGGTGGAGGGGTTTAACCGGAAATTAAAATATATCAAGTAGGCTGTCTTTAATTTTATATATCTCCTTAATTATATGTTTTTTACGTCATTAATAATGTTGAGAAATAGAAATAATATTCAGCAAACTTATATAATACATGTAGATTTCAGTAATGTATTCAATTGAGATGAATTATCCTTTTTTTTTTTTTTTTTTCAACATTTTTTTTTTAATTGGAT
>OVAX01002241.1:0-32100 GCA_900406405.1 Lepidium africanum
TACAACTGATCTCTTAATTTGAGAGAGTAGTTCAAAGGGTAAATTTGAGCATATCATATATAAATATTTAAATTTAAAAAAAACAGAAAATACCAGATCGATCGGTCTAGGTGTAGAACGATCAATCTGGTCTATGGGGATAAACCAAAGGATTCAAAAAACACGGATCGATCGGTCTACACCTAGACCGATCGATCCTATCATCGTTAAAAGAAAAAAAAACAAGTCGGCCAGATTTCCGGCAGACTTGCGGGAAGTCTGCTAGATTTTCGGCAGAGTTGTAGGAAGTTTGCCAGAATATTGGTAGACTTGTAGGAAGTCTGCCAGAATTTTTACAAAAAAAATTTTGTTAAAAAATTTTTGAGGATATTTTGGTCATTTTTAATTAGAGGGGGTATTTTTGAAAAGACAAATTCCAAGAGGTATTTTTGTGAAAGGGTACATTGAAAAAGACATTTCTTAAAATTCCTCGTACATTTATTGCATGTAATTATTATTTTTATTATATTTGTTACCATAAATATTGATTTTTTTGTTTGTAAGGTGAAAACCATAAATTTTTCAATATAAATATATCTATTGCATATACTTTGACACTCATTCAATTTTCCTTTCATATACTTCCTTCAACATACATTTAGCTTATTGTCATTTTCTCAAACAATTGAATTCAGAAATGTTTTTTTATTGGATATGTCAATTGATCAAGATATGTATTTTGTACAAGTTATGTTAAGATTATTTTATAATATCTATAAAATTATTGATCCTAATACCATTTATATTGGAATAATAGCATAGTTATTATCTCAATTTATATATCTTTGATTTAAATAAGTAAAAGGACCATTACTAATGTTTTTCCACGACTCAAATATTAATCAACAATCACAATATTCAAGGAGTTCAGCAATTGAACCCCAAGGTATATACTCATCATTTAGCTGATCATATACTATAAAACTTATATTACTTTTACTATGTTAAAACTAACATATAAATATTAAATTTTCAGATTTTCAAACTATCGTCAACCTATTAATTTGTAGTCATTGTTTGTCATAATTTATATGAATGCTTTTATTTATTCATTACAATTAATCTTATACAATAATTGTCTGAGTAACTCTTATATTTGAATACAATTTCCGTATATTTTGTAATTAGTCAGTTCCAATGATAACAATAAATATTAATTGTTATTATTCCTGTATTTTTTTTATTTCATATTTTAATTATAACTATGATTTGTGTTTATAAAATATCTTTTTAAATATAATTACCTAAATCGTGTTTCTATAATATCGATACAATAAATTTTCCGAATTAATTATATTGGAATATAATTACATATTTTTCATTGAGGTAGTTATTCCTTTTTTGAATAAGTATAATCGAATAATGAAAATATGGAAATAGTAATTTTACAAATATATTCATAATTATTATGATATACTCAATTGGTAAGGTATATCCGCGATTTAGGTTTGCTTATTCTTCTAGACCTAACTATATATTGATTTGGTCTAGAATTATAATCAGATTTTTTCGAAGCAAAATGTATAATGGAGCATAGAAGAACATTCCAACAATATTTTATAAATATTTTTCCTAGAAAAACTTTGATTGAATTACACGAGACTGGTTTGGTAATATTATTCAGTTAACTCTATTCAATTTATTCGTTTTTATTTTTTTATCTATTAATTTATATTATTAAATTTAATTTATGTAGATTGGAAGATATGCAACATTTGTATCAATCCTTGCTATGGACTGTGATCATGATTGGTGCAATGTTATTTGCTATAATTGTAAACAAAAAGTGACTTATATCAAAGATGAATATCATGTGTACAATGTAAACCGTATGTGGGATTGTGAAACGTGTAAAGCCATTGTCACTGATGTTCTTACCAAGTGAGTATCATAAATTATGCTCTATTATAACTATGGTCATAACTATCATGGATTTGATCACATAATTGTTTTCATCAATTCATCTTCCTAGGTTCAATATTCATGTTGTTGTTGGTGACAATACCACTCACTCGAGATTCGTGATCGTTGATTACATTGAATTTTGTTTACTAGACGCAACTGCTACTAAACTTCTTCGATCAGTCTCTGGCGAGGTAACTCAAAATTTTCATCTTAAAATATAGTATATATTTTTATGTAATTTAACTTAATTTTTCTTATTTTGCTTATTTCCAGAGAAAAACTCCGCCTAATCTCTTCCTATAAGTAACTTAATAGGAAAATCATTCATATTTCTGGTCGATATAGAAGAAAATCATATTATGTATGATGCATCAAAATTGTATAAAGTTAATCGACTGGTCACTAAAGATGATTAGATTATGAAGTTCAATCAATTTAAAATTACTGAGGTATGAAAAGTAAACGAGAATTATATGATTTATTATTAATTTAGTTTTACTATTATCTATCCCTCAATTCTAATTCTTTTTAATTACATGTTTCAGGATCTTGATAGAGATTAATCAAAGGCCAATCATTAGGCAAATATTTTCTCTTGCAATTTTAATTGATAGCATTATTTCCTTCTTTAAAACCATATTCCTTTTTTTTGAAGATCGTACTCTTAATATTATATATATATAAATTAATATTTGAAATCAAAATGTTAGTGAATTATCATTATTTTATATCTTCATAGAATGACATAAAGTTCTTTATTGGAATATTCATAAGTCTGTGTTTTTTGTTTCAATAATAAAAATAATAATAATTAATAATAATTTGTAATTAATCACATGTTAAATGATTCGCTATTTTTAAATTCAGTAATTACTATGAATAGTTGTTTTTAAATTTTAAAACAAATAATAGTCACTTTAATTTTATTGTACGAAAATAATACATATAATATATATATATATATGTATAAATGAATTAAGTCGAAGAAATTAAATTTGTAAGGAAATAATATCAATTTTTACACATTATTTGTATCTTTTAAAAAAATAATGTGTAATTTTGTAGTCTGTGTTTTTTATGATGTCCAACATAGTAATTAATATATAATAGAATTTCCCTTTGATTTCCCTCTAATTACGGTTTAGATTCTAATATCTCGAACATATCTACTAGAATAAGTAAACCCTAAACTTAGTCTTTCTCTTTTTCCACTTCTCGATCTCCATCACATTGTTCTGCTAGTATGTGTTTTAATCCTCTGCATATTAATCGGTTTATTTCCTATATATCAAAATGTTTTTGTACTATGGTTTCATATAAATTGTTATTACCCATCATGCACAGTTTATTTTATATATTTGTATTTTATTCAACACCTCATTTTTTTGATAGCTTTGTGAATTTGTTTTTAGTATATCTATAGGTAAGAAGAAATCAAAGCCTAAAAACTGTGATTCAGGTTTGTCTATTTCGAGAGCATCTAAGAAACCAAGAACAATCATTTCGGAAAATGGTATAAAGATTTCCACCTATCGATTCTAATTCTAAATTATATAGTTGCTACTATTTTAATGTGTGTATGTTTTGAATCTTATTCAAGTGAATTTGATGGTGTGTAAATTTATCAACTATATATAACTTTTTATTATTAGATTACTTATTTTTCGATAAACAACTTTAAAAAAAATCGTATGTTTCTTGAATCTGAATATATTATGTTGCAGATTCAATTATCGAGTTTGTAAGTGAGAGTGAATCTATAGATGCTATACTTGGAGTATATTATCCTGAAAGTGAACATGAGGACAATGATCACGCTGCAACTAATGGTTGTAATGCTAACTCTCTTGCTCATTCAACATTTGAGAATATACAACATAGTTCTAATTTTTTGAAAGGTATATATCCTTATTATATATTGTATATTGTTTATATATATATTATTATTATTCTTATATCATTGTTAACAATATTAATAAAATATGTAGACAAAGGGGATCCAGTTTATAAATGTGTGCACTGTGGTGCAGCACATTGGTATTGCATAAAAAGAGAAACTATAGACATCAAATATCATTCAAAGATTGTTGCATGCATGGAGAGTCAAATTGCCACTACTAGAACTTGCACCTCAAGAATTGATTGATCTTATCACATGCAATGATGAAAGAAGTTGAAATTTCAGAGAAAACATAAGAGCATACAACATGATGTTTTCTTTCACGTCTCTTGGTGGCAAGATTGACCATTCAATTAATGTAGGTCGTGGTCCTAAAATTTACAGAATTCATGGTGAGAATTATCATCTCATGGGAAGCATGATCCCAGAAAACGGTGATCCAAAGTTCTCGCAACTTTATATTCATGATACTTCTAACGAAGTCATGAATAGGCTTAGAGCATACTGGTAATTTTGTAGCTTAGAAGTTATTATACTGACTTTTTTGCAATTTATGAAATCTTTGATATGTTTTACTTATTTGCTTAATGTTTTTTTATTTGTTAGTTCTAATAGGGACAACAATAACCATGAATCATCTAATAGCTTGAGAACAGACATTGTTGAGATTCTTAGTAAAATGTTAAATGCAGTAAATCCTTATGTCAAATCGTTCCATACATATAGAGAAAGGTTTAGAGAAGAAGACTCTGAGACATTACATTTTGTCTTGCTAAATTCACGTAAAAAGATGGAAAGTTATACAATAATCCTACTTCTTTTGAAGTTGCTGCATTGGTTGTTGGTGATTTTGTTCTTGGCATGGATAAAAGAGATATTGTTATTGAGCGGAAGTCCAGTAAGCTTAAAAGGATAAGTGAGCTATGTCCATCTTATTTGCCTATGCAGTATCCTGTTGAATTTCCGAGTGGAGAAGATGGCTGGAGGTTGGGTATTGAGAACTCATTGTTAGAAAGGCCTGGTACAAAACAAAAGCATCTAACATTGAGAAAATGGTTTGCGTACCATGTCCAAGAAAGGGATAATGAGTCAAAAATACTTCTTAGCTCTAGAAGTTTATTTCAACAGTTTCTTGTTGATGGCTATACAGCTATTGAGTCTAACAACATGCGATATTTGAGGAAAAATCAACCAAAGCTGCGGTCTGGTACGTATGCAAGTGTCAAAGAGACTTATGATCAAGGAAATGTTGACTTGGTTGATCATGGTTCTGGGATCCTCATTCCATCTTCTTTCACTGGTGGTGAAAGGTTCATGAGACAAAACTACATGGATGCAATGACTATATGTAAGTATCTTGGATTTCTTGATCTTTTTATTACATTTACATGCAACCCTAAATGGCCAGAAATAATAAGATTTCTTCAAGAGAGAGGTCTTCGTCCCGAAAATAGACATGATATTATTTTTAGATTATTTAAGATGAAGCTAGATAACTTCTTGAACTATTTGACTAGAGATAATGGTGTTTTTGGGAAAAATGCAGCAGGTATTCTATTGTACTTAATGTATTTAGCATAAAATAAATTCATGTTAATTTATTTAAAATAATACATATATCATTTATTTATTACATGTAAGATATTTGATACTATAGTGGATAATGTTTAAAATAACTAATCTTATTATATTGTTGTGTTTTTGCAGCCATGTATACAGTTGAGTTCCAGAAAAGAGGTCTTTCTCATGCACATATTCTGTTTTTTATGCCTCAAAAAAAACAAGTATCCCAACGCTGAAGACATTGACAAGATAATTAGTGTCGATATTCCAGACAAAGCTAAAGACTCATAGTATTTTGATGTTGTCAAGGAAATGATGATTTATTGTCCATGTTGTTATGTTAACATGAATTCTCCATGCATGAAAGAACGAAAGTGTTCTAAGTTTTACCCAAAACGATTTAATGAGTCTACAACTGTTGATGAAGATGGTTATCGTGTTTATAGGCATCGAGATAATGGTCGATTTGTTAAGAAGAATAATTTCTAGTTTGATAATAGGTATGTTGTTCCACATAATAGACTTTTATCGGTAAGATACAGAGCACATATCAATGTCGAATGGTGTAACCAGTCATTAGCTGTGAAGTATTTATTTAAGTACATTCACAAGGGTCATGATCGATTAGCATTTGGTCTTAGAAGATCTAATACTGAGGGTGTGACTAATGATATACAATCAGAAGATCCTGACTTAAATGAAAATCGTGAAGATGAGGACGAGACTAAGACATACTTTGACTGTAGGTTATTTATTATCAATTTTAACTCAAATATATTTTAGTTTCACTTTTATGTTGCTTATTGATATAAGTATAAGTATATTTTTATGTATTATCTCTATTCAGCTTGATATTAATAAAAGTTTTTATTTACATAGGTACATATCTACATGTGAAGCAGCCTGGCGAATTCTAGCTTTTCCAATACACTATAGATTAATTCCTGTTGAGAAGCTATCTTTCCATGAAAAGGACCAGAAAATTTTGGTTTGGAAAGATGATGATTCGGTTGAGAGTGTACTAAATCAAAAGTCTAGTGACCCTGAAGCATGAAAACTAATGTATGCTGAATTTCCTTCAAAATATATATATAACAAGAAGACCACGTCATGGAACAAAAGGAAAACAACTCGGTTTGCAGTTGGTAGGATATAGTATGTTCCACCTTCTCTTAAGGAATTGTTTTATTTGAGGATTCTACTTAACAAGGTAAGATGTCCAACTTGCTATGAAGATATTAGGACAGTTGACGAGTTTATGGAACTTTCAAAGAGGCATGTGTTGCTAGAGGATTATTAGATGACAATTTTGAGTATATTGAAGCAATTAAAAGTGCAAGTCAATGGGCGACATCATCTTTTTTGACAGGCTTTTGTTCATATGCTATTATGTAATAGCATAACCTCTCCAGAATTAGTTTGGGAAACTACTTGGAAGTTGTTATGAGAAGATATTCTTATCAAGAGATGAACATTGATGAAAAGTAAAGGTAAAAATATAATCTCAATGTTTTAAATTATGTTTATGTTTATAAATTTATTGTGTTCATGATATTAACACATAATTAGTGTTGTGTACATCTTACGTTAACCGAAGATCAGATTCGGAATTCTACTTTGGCCGAGTTGGATTATGTTCTGAAGAGTAATGGTTCTGCATTGTCAAGGTATCAATCATTGCCACAGTTAGATGATTCTCTTAATCATGTTCAACTAAACATGTATATGTTTGATGAGTTAAACTATAACTGTTCCAAGCTTAAAGAAGAGCATGATGTAGAGGTTAAATGTCTAACACATGAGCAGAAGGTTATTTATGATAACGTTGTTAATTCTGTGTTGAACCATAAAGGTGGTATTTATTTTGTTTATGGTTTTGGAGGCACTGGGAAAAATTTTCTTTGGAAAGTTTTATCTTCAGCTATACGGTATAGAGGAAAAATTGTTATAAATATTGCTTCCAGCGGAATTGGTTCTTTACTATTAGTAGGTGGTAGGACTGCTCATTCAAGATTTGGTATGGCTATAAATCTTGATGAGTTTACAACTTGCTTTATGAAGAAAGGGTCTGATTTGGCTAATTTAATGAAAGAAGCATCTTTGATTATATGGGATGAAGCACCAATGTTTTGAGTCTCTTGATAGAAGCCTATGTGATATAATAGGGGTCGAAGACAGATCATTTGCTGGAAAAATTGTTGTATTTGATGGTGATTTCATACAAGTTTTACCGGTCATTGTTGGTGGTGGTAGGGCTGATACGGTAATGGCAGCATTGAATGCGTCTTATCTATGGAATGACAAAGAATATGAGGCTACATTCTTCTTCTTCTATCAGTTTGGAGGAGTCTAAAGATATCCAACAATTTCCTGAATGGATTCTTGCCATTGGTGATGGTATAATAAATGAACCTAATTCTAATGAAGCTTTAATTGATATACCTGAGGAGTTACTTATTAGTGGTGCTTCTGATCCAGTAATCTCTATTTGTTCAAAATTTTATGGTAATTTTTTGGATCATCTCTATGACCCAATCTACTTTCAAGACAGGGCTCTATTATGTCCCACAAACATAGATAATGATCTAATCAACGATCATATGCTTTCTCTTCTATCAGGTATGTTTCTGTATATGTTAAACAAACTTGGACTGTTATCTATTGTTGTTTCATAAACAACTTTACAATCATCATCTATCTATATCATATATTTATGTACTATGTATTCTTTGCAGGTGATGAAATGGCATATTAGAGTGCTGACAGTTTATGTCCAACTGATTCTTATTTGATTGATACAATGATCTTTACACCTGATTTTCTTAATAATATTAAGATGTCTGGTTTGCCGAATCATTCTATCAAATTGAGAGTCGGCGCTCCTGTAACGCTAATGAGAAATATCGATGCCAAAGCTGGATTATGTAATGGTACAAGACTACAAGTTACACAGATGGCTAAACATGTCATTGAAGCCCATATAATCACTAGAGACAAGCTTGGTGATAAGATATTAATCACTAGAATGGTCATTCTCCTTCGGTTACAAAGTTGCTGTTCAAAATGCGTCGTAGACAATTTCCTACTTCTGTTGCCTTTTCTATGACTATCAACAAAAGTCAAGGTCAGACATTAAACAAAGTTGGTTTATTTCTTCCAAGACCAGTATTCTCTCATGGTCAGTTTTATGTAGCAGTCTCTAGAGTGAAATCTAAAAATGGATTAAGGATGCCTATTTTGGATAAAGATGGAAATGTTGAAAGTAAGAAAATGAATGTGGTGTACAAGGAAGTTTTCCAAAATTTATAGTTTTGTATTACTCAACACTTTTTTAATTTTTTCTTTCTGTGTTTTTACTTATAGACTTTTGTTAAACGAAATCAAAATATTATTTTCAATGTTACAGTAGTATACATTAGTACATTGTATATATTACTTCTTTTTATTTTATCTTTTCCTAATTTCCAATATATTGTTCACGTATAACTTTTAAAAATCGAACAATTGTTTGAATCAAAACTATCTTTAAAAATATAAATCTGAAACTTTTGTGTTTGTAGTCATATTAAGTAAAACAATTATAAATGATTATATTGCATAACATGTTTAATTATGACATTACATAACAACTTAAATTATATTAAAATATCCCAAAATAAAAGATGACAACTTATCACCAAAATATAATTATTTCTAATAATACTCTTCAAATATCAATCCAATTTGGTAATCCTAAAGACAAGTTTCACATAATCCTGATATTGGTCTGTTTATTCTCTCTTCAATATTACCCCAATTCGTAAAGTAATCAATAATTTCCATAAAGTTTCGATTGCAGTTGTGTTCCTCCCTAGCATACGATATTCGAAGTACAGCTAATGCAGTTCCTCCATTCCAAAGAAGACCTGTTGGACCAAACCATACATTTTGATGAATACTTCTAATGTACGCCAATGTTGTTCCAATTGTCTGTGTGTTTAGTTTTCTCAGGACATTGTTACCATCCTCCTTCCAATTTTTCCAGGACATATACAAATAAAACCATAGACAAATGTTGCTTCTGATACTCCTTTCTTACTAGCCTCTAATAACTGACCAATTTCCTCTCTAGGAAAACTATCAACAAAATAGTTTCTAATACCGCTTCTGTATATTGTTTCCGCATTTCCTGCTCTGCATAATCTTGCATAAAAGTTATTAAAAAGAGGAACATTGTTTCCATCTGAATAAAATGGAACATCCCCAAGTGAAATTTCTCCGAGAATAATATCCAGATCACAAAACTCCCTTAGTTTTTTACACGTTACTCTTATATTTCTTATTAACTCTATCCCTTCTTGTGCACACAAAGTAAGTATTTTCTTTAGAATATCTTCTGGAAAGTCGAGGTTAGTCATAATCTTCTGTTTCAGAGGCTGCAAAAAAAAAACACTCTGTTTAAAATAAAAAAATTGCTTCCTCGACAAAATATCAAAATAATAAAAATTTTAAGTTAAACATTATGATCATTACATAGAAAACAAAATTCTTTTATAGATTAGGGTTAACTTAGATCATTGCTTTTTAGAAAAATAAGTTTAAGATATTCTTTGAACCAATGGTTTTATATTATATTCTTTGAACGAAAGATTCAAAATTAAACGTTTCTAAATAGTCTAAAATTAATTTTGTTTACCATTTTTAAATTATTATCTATTACAAAATAGAATATAAACTATGTGTATTTTTTTATTAGCAAAACACATTTACTATAGTTATTTTTTCAAAGCCTACATAGCAACAATATATTAGCATTGACATAGTGATTGTAAAACATCTGGTTGGATTATAGATGGCATAAATAAAAAAGCAAAAAAATAAGGCATTTAACGATTTTTTAAAAAGATCCATTACATAAATAAGTTTCTAAATTCTCTTCAACAAAGTAGAAAATATTAAATTTAGTAAAGAGATTATCAACTCCTAATTGTTTGGAAATATATAACGAGACTGGTATTTCAAAGGCAGACTTCACATGCTTCACTCTTGGTTCATCTATACCTTCATCAAAACCTTCAAAGTAAGGTAAAATCAGAATACATTCTTCATTGCACTCACATTATCCTCTAACATATGATTGTCGAAGAATATTCAACTAATTTTCTCCATGCAAACGAAGACCAGCTGGTCCATTAAATACAATTTCTCGAAGTTCTTCTAGATACATTAATGTTTCTTTCACTGTTGACTTAAGTAGATTTCTTAAGACAGTGTAACCTTCATCTCTTCTATTGCCTCCAGTACAAATGCATATGAGCCATATAGAAGTTTTTGCCTCCTAAATTCCAACCTTACTAGCTTTATGTAACCTATCTAATCCATCTTCTTGGTTACCATTTACAAAATAGTCTCTTAGACCACAACGGTAACTAGCTTCAACATGACCAGAATCACATAATCTCCTATGAAAGTTATTGAATAAATTTCTTCTGTTTGGCAACAGATAGAAAGGAACATTACCAAGAGATATTTTGCTGAGTAGTTCCTTTTTATCACACAGTTTTTTAAATACTAGACAAACAAGCCTCAAATTCTGAATTTCTTCGATTCCTTCATGAGAACATCTAGCAATGATGTTGGTTATAAGATCCACAGGTTTATCTATGAATTCTGTCACCGAAACAATTTTTTTTTTGTAGATGAAAACAAAAAAAAATGGTGTAAATATATATTTTAAACAACTCTTATGTTCTAATCAAATACATAAAAACAATTTTGGTATGAAACTTTTAAAACTAATATTCCACTTATATATCTTATGATTGTTTTTAAAACTAATTTACATGTTTTATAAAATGTATTTATACTTTGATATTAACTTTTTCATTAATATATATCCAATCAAATTGTTATATAGAATTTCATATCTTAGTTTACTAAGGAATGTAGTTGCAACAGTACTTACATAAGTTGCTTTACTATTTAAATCTCGATCTCTTTTCATCTGTCATAACAATATACCTCTTTTAATAATTCATAAAAAAATTGTTATAATAATAAACTAAAAATCTACTATAAATATATTATGAAATCGTTACCTGCAGTAATGTTTTGACTCTTAAACAAAATTCTTCAAACTTTCTTTTAGCAACCTATACCAGAAAAGTTTAATGGTTTTATGTTTTTTTTTCGCGATTCTGATTGAGCAAGATGAATTGATAAGAATCGTTGAGTCGATTCCTTTCCATAATTTATAACCTTTCATTACAGTAGTTACCAAACAAATCTAACAATTTTTCATAATTTTGTTTATTTCTAAATTGATTTTATTTCCATTTTTATCCTTTTGTAAGATTTTCAATTATATTACTTACTTTATATGTTTCATATCTACTAATGAATTCCGAGTGCTAAAGTTTTGAATATATCAAAAATACATATATGTATATATACAAGTATCAATATTAACCATGTTTATTATTTTTTCTGTCATTTTTCATTTCTGTTCATAATTATTTTAGTCCAATATATAACTATTTTTTGAGAGTATATATTCTTGGATATTTTGATTTGTATCTTATAGTTTTACACGAATTTATTTTTTTCGTATTCTTCTATCTAATATACTAATGAACACCAATTAATGAGTTTCTGTAATCATTATTCCACTCCTATTAACAAATCAATTATACAAATCTTAGTAACACATAAAAGAGTTTGAATGACATTGATAATAATCAATAGTAAGTCATATTCATAATTGTTAAAGATAAAATCTTAAATCACTAACTACTGCTTACTCTTGATCACATCCATATAATCAATTGAAACAATATGCAAACCTAGAAGATAGCCGACATTACATAAAATTAATATTGAGTTTCATAAGATGACAACGAGATTTCATCAAATGAACATTGGGTTCATCAAGATAAAATTGTCATAAGTCATAATTTCCTAATACAAAATATGAAATTACATAGCAATTTTACAGTAGTAGTCTCAAGGTAATATAAAGTCAAATTCATATTCCCACAAGCAAACTTCACATGCTTCAGAAATTGGTTCATCAATACCATCATCATCAAGACCATCCCTACCTTCAAAAAAAAGAACAACCAAAGAAAATTCTCCATTGCATCTACATTCTCCTCTATCATAAGACTCTCCTAGAAGATTTAATTAGTTTTCTCCATTAATACGAAGTTCTGTCGGTCCAAAGCATAGAAGTTTACGTAGTTGAAATATGTATTGGAGTGTTGTTCCCACCTCTGATTGAAACAGCTTTCTTTAGACATTGTATCCTTCCACTTTTGTGTGTTCTCCTTGACATACCATAGTTAGTCCATAAACAAGTTTTGTGTCCGGAATGTCAAAGTTAATAGCTTGATTAACTTATCTAAACTATCTTCTAGAAGACCATTAACAAAATAGTTTAAACTCCAGTTCTGTATAAAGCGTCACCATTCTCTAATCCACATAGTCTTTCATAGAAGTTATTGAAAAGATTTTCGTTAATTCCCATTGGATAGAAAGGTACATTACCTAAATGAAGCCTCTTCCGCACTTCATCTCTATCACACATTTCACGAAATTTTTCCCAACAAGCTTAACATTTCTAATCGCATGTATCCCTTCAATTGCATATTTAGCACATATTTCTGTTAAAATCTTATCTGGTAACATTAGTATATTGATGTTTGAAGCTGATTTTCTCTACAAAGTTAAACAAATAAATGAATATATATTGTTAGATAGCAATTTAGTACATACATCTATGAGATATTACTGTTTTTCTTTTTTTTTAAACGTGAAAATGTAATCAAATATCCACAAACAAACTATTGATTCAAAACATGCTATTTTTTTTTTAAAAAAACCATAAACAATCAAATGAATAACCCTAACATCATATTCAATTTCTTTTTTCTATAAATCATTTGTGTTGTTTAACAGCAAAATCAACGATGTCTGTATTGTTATTTTTAGCTTAAAACTTAACTCTAAACATCATTCGATCTCCTAAAATTTATAAATTATAAATTTCTAATCAATTTTTTAAAAGTTAGCCATCGATACATTATTTGATTTTTAAAACAAGAGTATGCAAACTTACCTCATTTTCTCCCCAATTCGAGTATCCAACCCTTTTCATCTATTAAAACCAAATAATGAGTTATGAGAAATTATATCTATATCTTCATACAAATAAACAGAATTTTATGTAGAAATCGGAAAAAATATATCTTTACCTTAAGTTGTGAATGGATTAATCAATGACGATTCCCGTTATCCTCTGTGAAATTTTTTAACAGAGTTGTTTAAATGGTGATTTTGAAAATCGTTTGTTTTTTTCGAAGACGAGAAGAAGAAAAACGTTTGGAGATCCTTTTGGCTAAAACAGAAGATTTTTTTTTGTTCTGAAAACAGGAGATTTTCTAAGTTGCAATCATTATATCGGTTACCAATAAAGTTAACTAATATTACGTTAATTATAATTTTTGATTTACCAACTAATATATTACACAACTAATTAAATATGTTTATTAAAATATTGTTACACAACTAATTAAATCTAGTTAACAATTTTTTTATTTATTTTAAAATATCAATGTGATTATTAAACATAAAATTATCACCACAGCTTACCCATTCTAGGTTTCACATATCATTATGTTAATTTTAGCAATTTAATTTTTATTAAATTAGTCTTTTATATGTTAGTGTATATTCTAACTAGGCCCATTTCGTAATGATCCATCAATATTAGTCCATTATATTTCTAATTTATAATATTCTAATTAAATTTTTTTTGTTAATAGATGGTTTAGTTATCTCCGATTTATATATTACTTGACAAGTTTGTAGTACTCAAAATTCAAACTTTAAAATATCGTTATTTTTAAATGATATCAATAATAACAAACTTGAGTTACTTTAATATTTCGTTTTTCATTTAACAAATTATCGTTTCTTTATATATTTAATCAGATATATATTTAAATTATCGTTGAATTTAATAAATAAGAATGACTATATGTTCTGTTAATCGTCTTTATAATACTATTGTGTTGTTAAATAACACAATTAATGATTTTGCATCACATGATATGTTCTAAAACCTAAATTAAAACCTTTTAGTTTTTCTAAATAGTTAACTTTCAAATTTCTAATCAATGTTGCTAAAATTAGCAATCAATATACTGTGTGGGTATTATACATAAAGATTTGTCCAAAGTTACCTGGTTTTGTCTTAGTTTCGAATATCTGTGTCTTCTCAAACGGTGTTCGCCAATTGAATGTTGATATATATTTGATAACCTTAATATTCAAAAATTGATTTGAAGATTAACTATAATAAGTAAAAACAAAATGCATATTTGTAAAAATATAATAAAATAGTGTATTAAAACCAACAAAACATAGAAGTTCAACAATTTATAATGACTGAGTCTAATGTATGAAATAATCTAACACCTAAAACCAAGTACTAATTCTCAGGAAATATAAATCCAAATTGATATTCCCATAAGCATATTTCACATGCTTTTGATATTGGTTTTTGATTTATACGTTCATACTCATCAGTCCAACCTTCATATTTATAAGCAGTCACAAAAAATTCTCCTCTGCATTCATATTCTTCTCTATTAGATGACTATTGGAGAACAAGCAGTTGATCTTCTCCATTGAAAAGAAGTCTTGTTTCTCTTAATAATATACTTTGTCGAACTCGAAATAAGTAATCAAATGTTGTACTCACCGTCGGTCTAAATAGTTTCTTCAGCACTTTGTAGCCCTCCTCTTTTCTGTGTTCTCTGAGACATACCATTATTGAACCGTAAATGAGTTGTGCTTCAGGAATTCCATGGTTACTAGCCTGATGTAACATAGATAATCCATCTTCTTGAAGTCCATCAACAAAATAGTTTCTAACCCTGATTCTGTATATCGCTTCACAATTTCTTGATCTACACAACCTTAAATAGAATTTATTGAATAGAGCTTTGTTGTTTCCTATTGAATAGAAAGGAACACTACGCAAAGAAAGTCCTTTCAGCACTTCATCTTTGTCACAAAGCTCATAGAACTTTTTAGCAACAAGCTTTAACATTGTTAATCACGGAAATCCCACATCTAGCAAATATGTCTTTTAAGATCACAGTTGGTAACACCATTATGTAGCAATTCTCATATTTTTCTCTCTACAAAATGGAAATCAAACATTATATGATCACATTGTTTTTAAATTACTAGTAGATATTTAGCATCAATTTGTATGTTTACCTGTAAAGTCTTTCAAATATCAACTAAATGTCTAGGAATAAAAATTATGTTTATTTTCGAGTTTTTTGACTTAAAAAACCTAACAACATGCGTTAAACAACACTGCTAATGATTTTATTTGTTAAACAACAATTATAATGATTATATGTGCTGGTTTCGTTCCTTAATACTACCTGTAGCAAAAACCCTATGTTGTTCTTATCATCCAAGTTACAAATATTTCACAATGTTGTGATTAGAGATCGATAAATTAGGAGATCTATTACAGACTAAGAATAGACCAAAGTACCTGGTTTTGCTTCTTATTTCCATGTCTTCCCCTTTTCATCTTCGAACAGCAAATTAGGTTAAATAGAAACTTATATCAGTATCTAGATGGAATAAACAACGTAATATAAGTGGAAAATCAAAAACATTAAGATTTACCTTCTGTTTTGAATCGATTGATTTAGAGCGCTCTTCAATCACCACTATCTAATAACCATTTGGAAGTTTTTTTTTGTGATGTTTTCATCCTTCCAGAGTAGTCTTTTATGGAAGACTAAGAGTCCAAAATATTTTCCCGATTTTGTTATCCATTTTTTTTAATTTCCTAATATTTTATAATTTTATCATTTACCGATTGAATAATATATCTGAATCATCATTGATATGTTTTGTATATATAAATAAACAAAGGAATGTAGAATATTCTTTGTATAAGAAATTAAGAAAGCGAATATCTAATTCTGCGGAAAAAGTTTAATAATAAAATTTTCCAATTTGGTGAAAAGATAAAATAGCTTCGGATAATATTATCATAATGAAATCATAAATATACTAGATTATAATTACATACAAACTGAATATATAAATCAATTAGTCTATACCAATTGTCTGTTTATATTTTTCATCAACTGAACTTTTCTGTTTCTCTGTCTAAATACTCTTCTTTGTCTTCTTTTTTTTAATTCTATCCATTCCTTTTTAATGTTACTACCTGATGATATTTTGATTTTAATTGCATCATTGTGTGCTTCAAATTCTCTAACCAATGTATCTAATCTCAGGTGTGTCTCCAAGAAATTTCTAGCACTATGTAATGAACAACCTATTTTATATAGACTCAATTTAGAAGAATTTGAGTTCAATCCGAGAGCTTTATTTCCATTTGAGCACTACAAATTGTATCAAAAACTACATGATAATGAGAATCCTGAAGCTCTATATAGATTAGGAATAGTTCGATATTTCCATGGCAATGACAGAGATGAAGGTTTGAAATTGTTAAAAGAAACTTTGGAAAAAGGTATTCGTGACGCAATTTCTCTTTATGGTATTATTCTTATATGCCTTGGAGGATCATCAAAAAAGCAAGGAGATGAATTACTATCTTCATTTATTATGCCTATATTCAGAAAAATATTCTATTAAAGATTTAGTTGTTATTATTATTATTATTATTATTATTATTATTATTATTATTATTATTATTATTATTCTTTCATTGTTTTATCGATTCATATATTGAATTTTGTTTTTTACATTTTATATGTAGCTTTAAGTTTGTTTTATTTTTTTGATTTAGTATTTGTTATTGTCATTGATATAGCTAAATTATTTTACTTTTGTATAAGAAATATCAATTACTTAATATTTTTATTGTAACATATAAGTGGGCATAAAATAACATTCACCCTGAAAATGATTCAAACTTGGTTATACAAAAAAGAAAAATTATGTGTTTCCATTGACTCTATTATTGAATACTCTACCAATATGTAATTGTGTAACTCAACAAGTTATCTTGGAGTAGTTTTAAGGTGATATTGTTAGTTATAGAGATTCACGGTTTAGAAAGATTATATGATAAAAAAAATTTTGTCGATTCATTTTCTAAAGTTAGAAGATTTTATTGCATGTAATCATTATACTGGTTATCAAGATGTAGGTAATTTTATATTCGTTTGCACTGAATTCGAAGCATTATGTAACAAGAGTCTATATATTTGAATGCTTTTTTTTGTTCTTTTTATGCACATATATATGTCTTATAATTGTGTTCGTGATATGTTGCTACAAAATTCATGTGAAGGTCATTTTCGACCACATAGAACAAAAATTTTGTGGTAAAACTATCTCTCTGAAATTATATGCATTTGATATAACATGAGAAGTGAAAGTAGAAGACAATATACTCACATAATATTTAAAGAAGTTTTTTTTTTAACACATTATTTTGGTATCGATGACATACTCATTGCCATACACGAAGGTCATGTTGTTCCATGTCATTGCTTTTGGTCCTAAATTTTGTGAAATCTGATATAAACCTTATGCCAAATAGACTGATATTATTCAGTAAGCTTTTTCGTTTACTTACATTCTTTCTCTGCATGAAACCTTTAATTTCCTAAATTAGAAGTATATTCAGTATCTTACAAGGAAGCTTGAAATAATGTAAACCCAGAATCTAATCAGTCTTCACATGACATCAATTGTCTAATTCTCTTTTTCAAAGCTTCAAACCTAAAATATAATCGACTTATTCTTTACTCGAAAACTTTTGCCCTATACATTTCATTCATAATAAATTTAACTAAAGAAAAGGAATCACATATATAATTCCATACATATATTTACTTAAATAGTTATTTATTTTTATTACAAACTCTTACTTTATAAATTAATTTTTCTTTAAACTATAAAACTAAGTTTTCGTATATAAGATTGGTATTGTTCGTTAATTGCATATATAGTAGATAAATAGATTTATGAAGTAATAAATAAAAAGATTAAGATTTTTAAGAATAACTAAAAGTATAAATTTCCAATACATAAGAACTTTAATTCATTACATAACAACTTAGAATCTTCAATATAACAACTAACAAATTCATTACATAACAACTTATTTCTAAACTTCCTCCACATAAATCTTGCTCAATTCGTACTCCTATAAGTATACTATACATTTTCGTGATAGTGGCTGATCATTTTCCTCATCCATTACATCCCAGTCTTCGAATTCTTGAAAAACATCTAGATGCGATCCATTGCACACACATCCTTCTCTTACGTATGCATATCTGAAAATGAGTAACTTATCCCGACCTTCCCAACGAAGGTTTGTTGGTCCGTCCATGAATTTTTCACAAAGTTTTCTAACATAATATAATGTCAAACCTATCGTCTCTTTTTGTAGACGACTCAAAATATTGTAACCTCTCTCATTCAAAAATCCTCCAAGACTCACACCGATCAATCCATACACTAATGATGCTTCTGGTACTTCTTTATCACCAACTCTAACTAATTTTTCCAACCCGTCATTGAGCAAATGTTTTTGAAAAAGTTCCATACACCAGTTCTGTATATTGCTTCACCATTTTCTGAATCACATAACCTTTGATAAAAGTTGTTGAAAGGTACCTAGTTCCATGGAAAGGGATAGAATAGAACATCTTCGAGAGAAATTTTTCTAAGCACCTCATCTTTGTCACAAAGCGACGACAACTTCGGCAGACCAATCTCACGCTCCGGATCGTATCTATACCATCTGGTGCACATCTACAAACTATGTTAAGCAAAATCTCATCTGGTAGTAAATTGTAATCCATAGTTTGACAACAATTCTCCTGCATCGAAAATATTAAAATCATTATGATTCTTATAACTCAAGAATTCAAATATTCGTGTTCAAAAAGAGTAATATATAGACTAATATTAATTAAACTAAATCAATATATAACTAACTTATATAATCGTCTAAATCTATTTACAAAAAAAAGACTATATAAAGATCATCAATTTTGATGGCAATCCATCAACAATTTCAAAATTCTTATATTGATTTCTCTCTTAGTTGTTTATATTTAATCACGAAAATTATTTAATAAACAATTTACCAAAAAAATTTATCGATGAAGAGATATCATTCTAAGAACTTTGCATGTGTTAAAATCATTAATTTTACTACATTATGTCATTTTGATTGCCAAGTTTTCTTCACTAATGTATCTAAACTTAGTTTACTTATAGAAACGAAGTTAAATAACAAGTTCGATTAGTATACAATGCTTACCTTTTACGTTATATTTGTTTTGATCAACAAGATTTTCCAATCTTCGAATAGGTTTCTCTAAGATCTTGCAATAATGGTGGTTTTTATCAATGGAAGTAGAGGAACAGTTTCTTTTTTAAAAAAAAGTTTCACAAATAATAGGTTAAGATACTAACAAAAATATATTGATTTGATTTGTCAATTAAAAGTTTCTTACCATTAATCATTCCTCTTTGGTTTTCAATAAAGGTAATTTTATTTAAATTCTTTGGTTAAAACTTTTTGCTATAAATAATCTATTACAATCCAATTGTAATATAATTTCAGAATTTTTAATAAAAAATTTGTACATTTTTCTCAATCATAATTATTAAGTATTAAGTCCACTAAAACCCATAATAAAGCCCACAAAAATATACATAGAATCATATTCTTCTATATTTTTATTATTTTAAACATAATATAAACAAAAATAATAGTATGAATGAATTAAAATATATAATTAAGATTTTTATATTAACCATAATAGGATGAAATATTGTATATATATATATATATATTGTAACCATTTAAAGGTATTAAGAAGTATATTTATTATGTTATAATGAATTAAATTAAATAAATATCGACATAATTAGTTTTTTATTGTTGTCTATAAGGTTATTAATTGTATAATATAAAACATTAAAACCCTAGATATAATAATTCCTATAGCTATTTTAGTTAATTAATCATAATATTGGCAACTCAACTTTGTGTGTATATGTCGCAAAGTTTTATAGTTTTTTAACAATCCTTCAACTAGACTTTCATTTTGTTGCTTAAGTTAAAGCCTAGGCCCATTCTAATATGATCAAAATCCAAAGTCTAAAACTATTGTTTAAAATATATGTACTACTAAAAATGTTTTAAAGTTTAGGATTTGAACTATTTGTAAAAGAGAATGTAATGTCTGATTTGATATAATGAATACATAATTTGTGCACGTAAAAAAAAAGAACTATAAAATTTTTAATATATTCCTATTAAATTTAGTTAAATAAATTTGGAAATATAATACTATTTATTTCCGTTATTGAAGCTCATATACTTAACCATATTAAACTCATATATATTCGTAATTAAAGCACAATATAACAATTTGGGGCAATTAAATTTTTAAATCTCCAGAAAATAAATTCAATTAATATATTTTCCATATTTTATAATAAAAATTTAATAGTTATGGTAACATAATCAGAATAAAATCATATATTCGTATATTATAAATACATATAAACAGTATTCATAAATCAATTAACCTATACTCCAATTGTTTGATTTTTTCACCAACTAAATTTCTCTGTTCCCTCTCCGAATTTTATTCATGACTTTTTTTTGCTATACCATGTCTTCTTCTTTTTTTTTAATGTTATTATATGATGATCTCTTGATTTTAATCGCATCTTACTGTGCTGCAAATTCTTTAACGGATGTTTCTATCCTTAGATGTGTTTGCAAGAAATTTTGTGACCTATGTAATGAACGTCCTGTATTATACAAGCTTTCCTTACAAGAAGTGGAGTTTAATCCGAGAGCTTTATATCCGTTTGAGCACTACAGATTCTATAAAAAACTTTGCGATAGTGAGAATCCTGAAGTTCTATATAGATTGGGAATAGTTTAATATATTCATGGCAACGATACGGATGGAGGTTTGAAATTCCTAAAAGAAGCTTCCAAACAAGGTATTTGTGATGCAGTTTACGTTTATGGTCTTATTCTTACATGTCTTGGAGGATCATAAAAAAAAAAGAAGATGAACTACTATCTTCATTTATCATGCCTACAATGTCAAGAACCTGTGATAATCTTGATAGGGCTTATGATCGCGTGAATTGTTATATGAATCCGATCAATCCATATGTTTTCGTTCTACTGATGATGTCATATGTTAAAGACGAGTGTGACTGTGATGATATGCATATAAACCCCCAGAACTATCCTATAGAAAATGTCATTAATACCTCTATGCCATGTAAGGTTTGTTTATGGGATTTCGAAGTCAAACGTCTTATGGATAGGAGCTACTTATTCAAAACTAAAATCTACTGAAAATTAATTTTTCTTCTTAAATATTTATTTATGTTGTCCTATTGTTATCCAAATGTTATTGATTATTTTTTAGTTATTCGCTCTTTTCATATGTTACAATAATTGTTTTTTCTTTTTTTTTTCTTTAGTATTTAATATTGTCATTTTAATATCTTGTTTCATTTTTTTTGTCAGTTTTACATTCGTTTATGTAAATAACACACTTCAAATACACATCAATTAATCAATAAGTTATAGTAAACTACAACTTCAAAAGACAAAAATAATGGAATTTTGTAATCCCTATAAAAACAGATATGTTCTTCCATTGTCTCTATATACTTTACCATAATGTCTTTGGTTTATTTTTTGTAATCTACTAAATGGGCTTTGCTAAAGTATTATATTTTTGATAATTATTGTTAGGCTTTAAAATATATACACAAAGTATCGATCTTCATTCCGTTTATAAAACTGCAAGAGATATCATCGCATTTATATTTTTTTGTTTTCTTTACTTATTTATGTTTTGTTTGATTTTTTATTATATTATTAAATAAAAGTGATGAATATATAAATGTAAACCCTAATTTTTATCCTATATATATTGAACACATTAAGTTTCATTCCCTGTATTTTGTTTGTTATTTTATATCTCTTCATTATTCTTCATCTTCTAAGAATGAATTTACAAAAAATGAAAATCGAATGGATTTCATTGCCCGATAATATACTTATTTCAATTTCTTTGCATTGTGTCAGTTCATCTAAGTCGTGTTTCCTGAACCTCCATTTAGTATCCATTAAGTTTTATGGCATATGTAAAAAACCTCAAGTGCAGTGTCGAGTTTCTCTATCGGATGATCTCTTCCTACCTGCTTTTGTTTCTCTTCAAACATATTATACAAGGTACCTACGTCTACGGAATAATGGAAATCTTGAAGCTTTGTATCGCTTGGGAATAGTATGCTATTTTTTGACAACCGTAAAGCTCAAGGATTAATATTATTACATGAAGCTGCTCGAAGACGTCTTCATGAAACCATGTATCTATACAGAATTATTCTCATATGTCTTGGTAATAAAGCAAAACAGGAAGGTTTTAAAATCTTATCTTTTTTAATCAAGCCTCTAATGTCAGAAACCTTACAACAACTTGAAATATTACATGGATGGAACAAGAAATATGTCATGTGGCGCGCACAAACGGTCTTGCTACAGCTGAAAACTAAATACTCCCAAGAGAAATGTGATTGTGATAGTGAAACTTCAAAGTTCCTGATTAACAACAATATATGGCATAAGTATGGCGCTGATGCATATATGAATACTATCTCTTATGTTTTGTCTATGGGACCATGAAGTTAATCTTTTGATACCATATATTCTAGGATTTTAATTAAAGAATAATTTATCTTAAATCCTTAGTTTGGTTCACATTTTGTATTCATTTTGTTATTGAGTCGTTAATATAATATCTTTACATTCTAATCAGTTAAATGAGTTTTTTTTTGCAGATTTTCAATTTTTTTATTCTGATATAAACTAAGAACTCTAAATATATGCATACTGCATATTAATGTGTATTTAGTCTCATCTATATAACAAATCACACACACACATACACACATATATATATATATCTACATCTACTATATATAAAACGCAAATAATAATATCGAATTACTAATGTTACATAATCAAAGTACATGTACATATTTAAAGAAAATTACATATGCATAACAACCCATATTAATTGTAGTTAAAATATTACGAAAAACACGGATTATTACTAAACCAAAAGAAAAAAATACCAAATGTATTTAAAATAAATAAATAATCATAAAGTTAAAAACAAATGATAAAAAACATATAATCCCATGTAATGCACAGAACATCATCTGGTTTATTAAGAAAAAGAAAAGAAACTAAGTGTTTATCAACCTGGGGACAAACCTCCCACCTTGATCGTCATCAACAAAAGAAACAACATCCTATGGGGGAATAAACAAAACATGAAAACCTAAAGGAAGTGAAAAGGCATAGTTAGCCAATCCGCCGGCAAGACGGTTGGCGTCCCTATACCCGTGTGAGAATCGGACTATCCAGTCCCTTGAATAAAAGCCATGGCACAAACGTACCAAGAAAGACAAAAGATGTGTTTCCGCAATCCCAGTCGAAAGAAAATCCACCACCACCCAAGAGTCTATCTCGACCTCCTGACGTCGTACCCCTCTTTCCCATGTCATTAATAGACCATAGCAGATGCCCCACAACTCAGCTAACGGTACTGTACAAATACCACAACACCATTTCCATAAGAATCCCTTAAAACTCCACTTGCTACAACCATACATGGATTACCCCTACAAGCTCCATCGGTATTCAACTTAAACCATGATTCCACAGTTTTAACCCAAGCTATATGTCTCTCCACCCTTTGAGACGTTGTCTTTCCTTGACCTACTAGTTTAAAAGAAAGGACAATTTCAGATCCTTTGTCTTTGATAAATTGAACTCGATCCCAACATCGCAAGTTCCGACCAAAGACATTATTGCATCTCCATTTTCAATTCCACCAAATTGTTAGAGAAAAGGGAGAAGTCCAGGGACAACCAAAAATAATGCTATCATCTCCAAGATTATCAAATAGCCATTCTAGGATAAATTTATCAAAGAAACCCCGACGTCTATGTCAAAGAACAAACGGAGCCAAATACCTTTGGTGGCAGGACAATCTCGAATAACATGAATTAGAGATTCGGTACCACCCTTACAAACCTGACATATAGAGGAATGAGTTAGATGTCTTCGAAAACATTCCTCATTCGTCATCACAACTTGTTGAGACACCATCCAAAGAAAAAATCTAACACGTCCCAGAACTTGAACTCGCCAAATCCGAGTAAAAAAAACGTGCATGTTTAGTCTCGGATCTGATGGACAAGTAACTGCTGCATAAGCCGAATGAACCATAAATTCTCCATTAGAGGACTCACTCCAAGATAATCGATCACAAGCTCCTGTGAAACTGTCCGAAACTACAGACAATAACCGAAGACGATAGCTATCAGGGATTAAATGTTGGAAACAAGAAAATGCCAACCCGAACCATCTTGCCACATATCTCGGACAGAAAGTTGCAAATCAACATCCAACAAAGGTTGTGAAACAATCGAACTTAATGGCTGATCTATAAAAACAATCCGATCAAGATTTAACCGTACCATTGTCCCCAACTACCCATTTCAAGTGAGGCATAATAACCTCTCTTAACCCCAAATTGATGCTACACCATGTCGAGCAGGTCAAGCTCTTAGGAGTCATCCAATCCACATCATGAACCGTTTTGGCCTTGTATTTACTGGAAAAAATACGCAACCAAAGATCCGTAGGTTTTATTATTAACCTACAACCTAGTTTAGCGATCAAAGCCTTTTTCATGGCCTCAGGTTGTCGAATATTAACACCACCTTCATGCTTAGGGTGACACATACGTTGCCATGATACCAAGTGAATCTTCCTTGTTTTTTATTATTCCCGCCCCATATAAAGGTATGTGAGAGTGGATCCATTTTTGCTAAAGAAGATTGTGGAGGACAAATCGCACTCATAGTATGCACCGGAATAGACAAGAGGATAGATTTTGTCAGTGTAACCCGTTCGGCAAACTAAGATAATGAATCTTCCAACCCACAAGTCGTGAAGAAACTTTCCCAAGAACCTCATTAAAGATATCTTTAATAATCATCTTTTGGAGAACTGGAATACATAAGTGTTTTCCGAGATCTCTAGTAGCTTGGATTCCACTCTTATTGCTAATAAGCTGCATCAAACTGCGTTGAACATTGTCAAAAAATAAATTGGACTTAGCAAAGCTCACTTGTTGTCCCGATGCCGTGCAAAAACTCTCCAAAACCCACTGTATAACACGAATTTGACCCATAAAAGCTTCAATCAACAAAGAGAATTAAATCATCGGCAAAGCATATATGAGAAAGAGTTTGACCATCACTTGAGAGCCTTATTGGTTTCCACTGGTTCTGGATGACACCTTGGTCAATAAGATAACACAATCGCTCAATACACATGACAAATAAATATGGAGAAAGAGGATCACCCTAACAGAGACCCCGTTTCGGTCTAAAAGAAGTAATCTTTTCACTATTCCAAATCAGATTCATCGACGACCAGTAACATAACTCATAATCCAAGTCGTCCATCGGTCTGAAAAACCTGCTCATAATGTATCTCCTAAGAAGTCCTATCAGATCCTGTCATAAGCTTTCTCAAGATCAAGTTTCAATAGCATTTAGCCTTTACGACCCTTCTTACGTCGCATAGAGTGCACTACTTCTTGGACTACCACAACATTGTCAACACTTAGTCTTCCCAGGGTAAAACTAGCCTGAGCTGGTCCAATAAGATTATGCATAATATGCTTAAGCCGGCGAACCTGAGTCTTAGTTACAGTTTTAAAGAGCACATTACAGAGACTTATTGGGCGGAATTGCTTAATGTTCTCTGGATTCTGAATTTTAGGATCATTTGTGCTAATAAGCTGCATCAAACTGCGTTGAACATTGTCAAAAAAGAAGATTTTGGACTTAGCAAAGCTCACTCGTTGTCCCGATGTCGTGCAAAAAACCCACTGGATAACACGAATTTGACCCATAGAAGCTTCAACAAAGAGAATTGAATCATCGGCAAAGCATATATGAGAAAGAGTTGGAGCATCACGTGAGAGCTGATAACAGGATTTTTTGGTCCGGTTATCAAATCCTACTGTAGTACAATAGGTGTCGACCAAAGCGTGTTGCTAACATTGGGGGTATGCATAGCTATCTAGTTCAAGTTAAATCAAGCAAAATATGTGATTCTGTCACAATCAGCTACAGACAACAAGCAGAAGGAGCCATCCTGAGGTGGTGACTATCTAACTAAAACAATGAAACTGAACAGACAAGCAAACTAGGGTGTCAAGACAGAAAACAGAAAGATCAAAGCTAAACAGAGCAACACAACGAATGCAAGTAAATGAGAAAGATGGGCTTGTGAGGAGAGTGAAGTCAACGAACTAGACCGAATCCTGGGTTTCTGACTTTATCTAACAACCTAAACAGGCAAGCATCGGATCATGATAACGATGTAAACAAGCCACTCCTGTGGTCATGAAATCTCAGTTCATGTGCGACCTAACCCAATCCCTTGGTGATCAGACGCTCAAACTGGCACTAACGAGCCTATCCTAAGCAACCAACTGACGCTTTGAACATCCAATCTCTTGGGCCATAATGCATCAATCCTAGACTGAATCTAAGCCAAGCATATTATCGAACACCTTCCGGGTGAGATAGCCTATGAATCAGATGACAAGTGATCAAGTTGAAATAAGTGTGAAGAACATTCAACCTAGCGAAACCTATTGAAGTATTCAAGCTTTAGGACCAAAAACCCAGAAATCAAGCCTAAATCTACTCCATCTCCTCACAAAACCCTAAACAGACTACTCTCTAACCATAGGTGGATAAACAGCTTCAAAGACAGAAACAGAAGGCATAATGAAAGACAGAAATCAAAACTGAAGGTAAAATTCATTAACCAAAACGAAATTCAAATAAGAACAATGGTTTTCATTCAAACAGCGAGAACAACGAAAGAAGCAAAAGAGAGAAATCTTAGATCTAGCCAAAAGTAGCAAAAACTAGGTTACAACCGTTTTTCGCTTAAGGGGTATATATATAAGTCTTAAAACGTGGAAGCCCTAATCTGAGTCAGCATCAGGTTAAGTCTGTCAAAATAGATGAAGTCGGTTGATGCTGCTTCAGGTGGTCACTGGCGAGTTGGGGTCGAATCTCACCATTCAGCTTCAGTCAGTCCTCAGCTCGCCTCTCTCGGTAGTGAGTCATACTAGCGAGTGCTTCCAAAATTGCAATTTCTGGCTTGGTTCTTTGCTCCACTCGTTGGTGTACAGGCGAGTCTGAGCTGTGCTCGAATGGTGGCAGACGAGTTGGAACTCTGGCCTTCAATTTGCAGTTTGGCTTAGTGCTTGTTCTGTCTGCACTCGTTTGTCTCCAGGTGAGCTTGAGTCTTCAGTCTCTAGAATACTGGCTCTCTTCAGTTTAGGTTCAACCTTGCAGTCTTAATGCCAATTTCACTCCAAAATGCTCTTTTTTGCTTAAAAGTAACTGAGATGCTCCAAATGCAATGTGTATGCCAAAATGAATGCAATGCAAGCCTAAAGGACTCTAAAGTGATGCGAATGGATGCAAACAGATACTAACCATGTAGCTAAAATGTGGTAAAATGCATGTATATCAAGAGCCTTATTAGTTTCCACTGGTTCTGGATGATAGCTTGGTCAATAAAAAGACACAATCGATCAATACACAGGACAAATAAATATGGAGAAAGAGGATCACCCTCACGGAGACCCCATTTTTTTCTAAAAGAAGTCGTCTTTTCACTATTCCAAATCAGACTCATCGAAGGACCAGTAACACAACTCATAATCCAAGTCGTCCATTGGTCTGAAAAACCTGCAGCTCGTAATGTACTCTTCTAAGAAGTCCTATCTGATCCTATCATAAGCTTTCTCAAGATCAAGTTTCAATAGCATTTAGCCTTTACGACCCTTTTTACGTCGCATAAAGTGGACTACTTCTTGGACTACCACAACATTGTCAACACTTAGTCTTCCCAGGGTAAAACTAGCCTAAGTTGGTCCAATAAGAGTAGGCATAATATGCTTAAGCCGACGAACCAGAGTCTTAGTTATAGTTTTAAAGAGCACATTAGAAAGGCTTATTGGGTGGAATTGCTTAATGTTCTCTGGATTCTGAATTTTAGGAATAAGCACGAGGAAAACATCATTTGTCTCCACCGGAAGAATTCCTGACTCAAAGAAATTCAGAACAAAACGCGTGACCGAGGAGTCTACAGTGTCCCAACAGTCTTGGTAGAAAACTTGTTAAAAGCCATCTAGACCCGGAGCTTTGAACCTACCCATATACCGGACTGAACTCTCAATTTCCTCCATAGTAAAAGCACGAGCAAGAGACGAATTCTCCGAATGTAAACTTCGAGCAAAACCCATATGAGGTAAAGGTGACGATGATGAAGTCTCACCTTCAAGTGAAAAGAGGCCATCACAGTATCGTATAGCTAAGCTCTCAAGCTCCGCAGCTATCTCTGATATCAACCATCCAGTATCGTCCTTGAGACTATTAATTTGATTCTGCTTCCATCGAATAATAGAAAAGGTATGAAAAAAGCTTGTGTTTTTATCCCCCAAAGCTACCTATTTCTCTCTAGAGTTTTGAAACCACAACATTCCTTCCTGTTCGAGAGTAATCTCAAATTCTTTAAGAAGGTGATCCTCTTCAGCTAGTAAGTCATCAAACACCCAATGATCAAGACTCTCTTGGACCCGCGAGATATCTCGCATCAAGTATTCCTTCCTACGATGAACATCACCAAAAACTTCCATATTCCACTTCTTAAGCGTCTGCTGTAAACGACGAAGACCTTCAATAGTACTCAGCTCATTCGACCACAACGAAAGTAAAAGATCCTTAAAGCCTTTATGTTGAAGCCATATTCCTTCAAGATCCTTAAAATCCTTAAAGCCTTTAGGTTGAGATAAGCATTTAACACATCTAATATAGTAAAATCTAAAGCAATACTAACCTAAACAAGAGAGAAAACCATAACAAAACCTCAATCTACCCCATCTCCTCACTAACCTTAATGGATCTACTCACTAATCATGATAATATTCATAAACCCAAAAATTAAAGATGAAGACATCAATATATTAAGCATGTAAAACTAAGCAAACATCATTAAATAACCATAAATAACAACTTAATTTATTATCCAAATCTTACTCAGAAGGAGAAAGAGATATAAGAACAAGAGAGAAAAGTGGATGTTTAATCCTAACTTAAAAGAGTAAAAACAAGGATAATTGTTTTTGGGGGCTAAAAGGGTATTTATAGCCTCCTTACATTAAACCTAGCGCGGTTAACGCTCAAAACGTAAGTGAACAAAATGAGTGCCTCCCAAGCATACGGTGAGTGATGTTGGCGAGTCATGTGCTTGGTCGTTCGGATCGGGTCCACTCGCGTGTGTAATCGAGGCTTCTGGGTCAGTGATGTTCTTCTGCGTTGAGTCAGGTACATCTTCACTTCACTTGCAGCTAGTCACCGAGTACAACCAGCGAGGCTTCCCCTCAGGACACGAGCAGTGTTTCACTCACAAAATGTTGGCAAGGCAACTAGGCGAGTGAGTTGAGTTCTTCAATTCCAAGCTCTTTCTGGTCCAAGTCTTGATTCCAATCCGAGTCTCCTCTTGTCTTAAGTTCGAAAACACTCCAAAATGCTTCAAACATGTTCCTAAAACCACTCTAATGCAATGCAAGTGCAAAATATGCAATGCAAACCAAAAAGACTCTAAAATAATGCAAATGCAAAGGATATGGATGCAAAACATAATGATTTATGAACCTAAAATGGACTAAAATGTAGAGACATCAACTCCCCCAAACTTAGATTTTGCTTGGCCTCAAGCAAATGCAAAAATCTAAGAAGGAAGAGAATATGCAACATTGGGAACTCATAGTCAAAACATGCTGATTCGAAAGTTAAACAATCAATGTCCTCGTCAAAAGTTCTAAATGCAAACATTCAGCCATACTAAAAAACACTAGCCATTATCATCTCAAAACCGAATAGATTCAACCTTGACTACTCATGCAGTCAAATCAACTGTCTCTTTAACATTTATTAAAATTCATAACCGTGAATCAAGTCTAAGCATCAATGAGGAGTTCATTTGGCCAAGGTAAGGTCTAAGAGATTAAAATGATCTCCTACAATATATGGTCAATCATTGCACCAAGGGATCACTTAAAAATGGAATACGCTTCAGCATAATGCTAAAGGTGAGATCCAATAGGTGCATAAAAGAGCATATATCCATCTACCCATACACCCAAACGATTCAACCTAGCCATTCTAAACCCAGAATATGATCCTAGTCTACCCTTTTTAGCATAAGGCTTCCTCTTTTCAAGCCACCAATATCATAAACACAAGCTTTCCAATCTAAAATCTAAGGACGTGATCTTATTACTTGAACTTATAGCGGTTTTGGAACTTACACACTTACATCACTAGGTTCTTTTCTTCTTTAAACCAAGACTTATTCTTTCTTTCCTTATACCCTTTCTTATTCTTTTAATTCTCCAAAACCTTTACTAGAATTCTTTTGTACTTTCAGCCCATTCCCTCCTTAAACTCCTTCTTTTAAACCTTTCCTTTCCTTGCTTACACGTTTCATAACTTTCCCTGCTTAAACACAAGCAAAACCCACACCCAAAACCATAGCCACCTAGTCCTAGTCTGATCCAAAAGTCGTGGACTAGAATCTACATGGGGACATGCTCTTGTTGGTTCTCACCTAACACTTTATGCAAAGCTAAACTGAAAATAGGCCTCATATTCACACAACAAACATAGCATGGTTTGAAATAAGATGATTATACAGCAAGGTGGGATTCTACTTGGGCTAACAAGATAACAATCATGAAGGGAAAAGATAATCCTAAGTATTTTGAGATATCCATAAACTCAAAAGTGATGCAAAGACTAGATAATTGCTAATTCAAATTCTGGTTTTCACTTAAGCAAGGGACATTATCGAATCACAGCGCTTTCAATCAAAATATGCAATATATTCCGAGAATTCGAAGCATGGTTCGGTTTTAATTTCAAGCGAGAATGAATGCATCAAACAACTTAAGACGAGGGCACTGATTCTAACCATCAAACCAGCCGTAGACAAGGCAAAAACATCATAATTCCCAATGCAAAATAGACTCAATCTACATGATATGCAACTAAATGACACTCTTTTTATGCATTTTTTTCAGATTTTTTGATTTTTTTGTGCTTCTCTATACCTTACATAAATGCATTAATCAAAGGATACTATAAGAAAAATCTCTTTGGATTTTTATGAAACATAGATATATGCATGATTCTACTATGAAATGTACTCTAGAACCCTCCCCCAAACTTAAATGACATTGTCCTCAATGTGGATAAAAATCTGAAGGAAAATTCTAGACAATGCATGAAACAGCAAGTGAGAAAGAGCAAGCTACTGCCACGAGTTGAAGGTCCATTTGAAGTCATCAAGAGGATCAACAACATTGCCTACCAAATTGATCTCCAAGGTAAGTATAACATCTCAAATTCGTTCAATGTTTCTGATTTGCTTCCTTATGTTGCAGATACAGATTTGAGGA
>OVAX01002242.1:0-32089 GCA_900406405.1 Lepidium africanum
TCCACCGTTGGATCTGAAGAACACTGAGTCACGAAGCTTCCCAAAAAATTTCAGCCAGATCAGCGTTTGTATGCTCAAACACTGCCTTGAAACAGAACCGACGAAACAGATTTTTCACCCAACATTTTTCTCTCTTTTTCATAGCTTGTTCTCTTACACAACTTCATTTAACCTAGAATGCTTTTATATGTGTACACTCCAACACAAGCCCATTAGTGTCTTAAACACAATCAAGGCCCAAGTTTAGTTCTTATAACCAAACCCAAGGTTTCCTCACTAGGAGAAACACCAACATAGTACTGGTCAGAGACCGTCTCCATGACCAGAAGATCCAGAAAACAACGCAGTGCAGAGAGTTGGTTCTTCTGTCAGGTCTGATTCTTTAATGCACCTGGTGGATAAACGAGTTAGGTAATGTAATGAATGGACATAGATATAACATGGATTTGTAAGATAGTTTTGAGTTGAAAGCTCATAATCTATCATATTGTAAATTGTAAACTGATCTGTCTTTAGTTCTTCGAAGAAGAAATATCCAAAAGATTTTGTTTTTAATTGACTATATTGTTGGGGTTAAGTGTTCCTGTCAAATCTGTGTCTTAGGTTCCAAATTTCCTTATTGGAACTTAAACTAATTATCATTGACCAGATTTCTGAAGTCAAAAATAAAGAAAAAAANATGCAACATTTGGTTGATGGTCAAATCTGTGTCTTAGGTTCCAAATTTCGTTATTGGAACTTAAACTAATTATCATTGACCAGATTTCTGAAGTCAAAAATAAAGAAAAAAATATATATATGTCAAAAGAGTGACTGGGTGGTGGATTTTGTGTTCAATTGCTCATTGAAGGTCAGAATCATTAGGCGAATTTCACGAGTTAGAAAACAAGGATACTAGAAATGTTAAAATTAGTGAAAACAATGTCTTGAAGAAGACGAAAAGCGTTCACATGTCTGCTTCTTCTTGCCCTTCCCTACCGCCGGCTTTCCGCTTCTTCAACTTCTGGTATTTCTCCATTTTTCTTCCTTTTTCCGTTAAAGCTCCATTTATTAAGTTTCTCCTTTATTATTTTTCCTACTTTTTTTTTTTGTTTTGTTTTTTCTTGCTTCTCTCTTCATTCAACAATTCTTCTTTCTCCATGAAGCTTAAGGTTCCATTCTCTCTTTCGTCTCTCTCAACTTGTTTCGAGATCTCGTGTATCAGTTATTGACTTTGGAATGGTTGAATCAAAATCTTACAGGGTCTTCGAGCTGGGTTATTGTCTGTTTGGCTATCTGGGTTTCTCCTAATCGCTCTCTCTTTCTACGGCACTCAGCTCCTACCTCCTCTAGATGACCGATTCAGATACGCTGCCGACTCCATTTCTGCTCCCACTATCACCATTTTCACTGCTCTTCATGGCTCTTTACTCTTGGAAGAAGATCGCCAAACTTCTGTGGCTATTCGTTCATGGCTCGCTTTGTCTTCCAAACTCACTGTTGTTTTATTCATTCAACACAACTCTTCTTCTTCTTCTTCCACCGACAAATTTGGTTCTCGTCTTCTTCTTGATTCCTCCATCGATTTCACGTAAGCTCTTCTCTTTACACTCCATATCTTTCTTTGCCTCTGATTGATTTACAGTTACCAGATTAAGCCGGAAAAGATTTGACATTTTCTTGTTGTTTAAACTCGATGAAGGTTTTTTGGAACTCCATTTTTGCACTCGATGCTGGCGAGAACCGAAGCTTATCAATCCGATATAGCTGTTCTCATGGATCCTGAGACTGTTTTACTTCCAGATTTCATCTCTGCTCTAAATTACGCTCACGAGCTTGATCATGATTGGCTTCTCGTTTCTTCATCAGTAATTATTCCACGTTTTCCGTTCCATTGGGACAAAACAGGACATTTATGGCGTCAGGGCAATGGCAAAAGGGTGAGATTTGGGGAGGTATGCAGGAGGAAACTTTATTGTATTTGTTGATAATGATCTTCTGATCTAATCCTCCTCTAATCAAATTTGTTGATACAGTTGCAGAAGATGATACGTTTGAGGAGTTGGCAATCAAATTCTACTCAAGGCAAAATGGTTATGGCATGGAACAACCTCGATATGCCCTTGCATTGTGGAGTGCTTCCACCTTTTTTATACCAAAGAGGAACTCACAATCAGTGGATCATTAACGAGGCTATGTCATGTAAAAGAAGGTTTGTGTTTGATGCTACTTCAACCATATCGAGCTTTTCTCTACGAAATCGAAAGAATAATGCCTCAGAATCCGAAACAAGAAATTGGGAATATATTGGAAACTCCCTTCTCGGGCAGCTCTACGGGGCATTGTTCTCTAGGTCTTATTCACTTCCTAAGCTTTTGAAGTGCAACAAGCGCCATATGTTTGTTAACGCTTCAGATCGTTCCATTGATATACTTAAAGGAAAGAGTGTTGGCGTTTGGAGGCGAGAGAAGATCTCAGCTTGTATCAGTAGAACTAAATCTCAAAGCTTGAAGTTAGATCTTGTGCAGAAACACGAGTCAGTGCCACTATTGAAGTTTCCTTTCGACCTGGAGTCTCTTCTTCCGTTAGTTGCAGACAAGAACAGAACTGTTATTCTTTCAATTGCTGGGTATAGCTACAAGGACATGCTGATGAGTTGGGTCTGCAGGTTACGCCGCCTTGCAGTTCCAAATTTCTTAGTGTGTGCCCTTGATGACGAAACTTATCAGTTTTCTATATTGCAGGTAAAAAAATGTCTCATCCTTCTGTTTTTAAACTAGGTTGAACGATCTTCAAGTCAATAGAGAGTATATAATCAGCTGGTCTTTTGTGCAGGGTCTGCCAGTTTTCTTTGATCCGTACGCCCCAAAGAACATAAGCTTCAATGACTGCCACTTTGGATCAAAGTGTTTTCAGAAAGTGACCAAAGTCAAGTCAAGAACAGTTTTGAAGATTCTGAAACTAGGCTATAACGTTCTCTTAAGCGATGTTGATGTATATTGGTTCAGAGATCCATTGCCTCTGCTTCACTCTTTTGGTCATTCTGTTCTCGTTGCACAATCCGATGAATACAACACAACAGGTGAAGATGATGAACTAATAATCAATTGGACCAAACTTGTTCTAGTCTTCTAGCTAGTAATGAATTTAAGTTTATGTTTGGTTATTGCAGTACCGATAAACAGACCAAGACGCTTGAACTCAGGATTCTACTTTGCAAGATCCGAAGGCCCAACGATAGCAGCAATGGAGAAAGTAGTTAAGCATGCTGCAATGTCAGGTCTGTCGGAGCAGCCTAGCTTCTACGACACGTTATGCGGAGAAGGTGGAGCATATCGTTTGGGAGACAATAAATGCCTTGAACCAAAGACAAATGTGACGGTTCACTTTTTGGATAGAGAGCTCTTCCCAAACGGAGCTTACGGAGATTTATGGCTAAAGAGAGACGTGAGAGCAGAGTGTGAGAAGAAACATTCTTACGTTCTACACAATAACTGGATCAATGGGAGACTGAAGAAACTCGAACGCCAAATGATGAACGGTCTCTGGGAATATGACGCATCCTTAAGGATGTGTGTATAGAGAGATAATGATAATTATTACGTTAGTTTTGAGATACTAAAGAAATATCAAAGCATTTTCCGATATTGCAAATCTTCCTTGTCATTGTGGGCTCCTCGAGGACTCGTGGCACAACACAAGTAGCCTACGTCAATGGGAAAAATATCAAATTATGTTTGACAAAAGTAATATACGAAAATATCTAATTCGTTTTCCCATATATTTATGTTCTTATTATTATTATTATTATTATTATTATTATTATTATTATTATTATTATTATTATTATTATTATTATGATTTTTTGACAAAAAAAATATTATTATGATTTTACAGGTAAAAATGAGAAAATATCTAAAAACACTTTTACTGTACCACAGCAAATTATATGTTTGAACTTGTAAACATACATGAGGACAAGAATCTAATAGTACTCTTATCGAACAACATTAAGTATTCTTCTTGAAACAAACATTACACTAGAGGGCAAAACACAAGTCTCTTTATGTCTTATGAATTTCTCACTTTTCATTTTCTTTCTCTTTAATTCGGAGAATATTTCCAAAAAAAAACGTCGGCCAAATATTAGATTCGAAAGAGAGAAGAAATCATGGTACCTATTAATATTTACGTTTTTCACACGCCTTAGCGGATTACATTCCTGGAAAACTTTCTATCTATATAAAGCGACTGAATATTTAGAGTAGCTTAGCCAGAAGAAAACTTACTTCTCCTCAGCTTCCAAATACTAATTAGCATAAATTCGATATGGCTCCGAATTTAACCACCACCGTCAAATTCGTCTGTAGCTATGGCGGTAAAATCGTTCCTCGTTACCCTGACGGCAAGCTCAGTTACCACGGCGGTGATACACGTGTCTTCTCCTCCTCTCGTTCTGTATCCTTCAACGGTTAGTTAACTTATAGTCAGTTATTCTTTTTCCTTTTTCCTAAATTTAAAATTTCCGTAAGAAATTTTCAAGTTAACAACGGTATTAAGAAACGGTGATTTAATTTTTAACAGAGCTAGCGAGGAAGCTCGAGGAGATCTGCGGGACGACGATGAGTCTACGGTGTCAGTTACCTACGCACGATCTCGATTCACTTGTAACCGTAACCTCCGACGAAGATTTAGAGAATCTCATGGAGGAATACGATCTCACTTCAATGGCACAGGTTAAGATCCGTGCCTTCCTTTACCCGCTTAAGTCAACGAGAACAACAATGACCTCGGCTCATCCGCTTAAATCAGCGGCATCTTCTTCTTCTTCGTCAAAATCATCCTCTCGGTCTCCTCCGCCGCCGTCAACTCGTCCTATTTGCGTAGAGAGATCGATGCGTAACAATGGATGCTACGTTCATAGAAATCCAAGCCAAAATCAGTTCTATCTCATCCACAACTGAAATTTCACTAATCACTCTTTAGCAATTAGAATTCGCGAATTATCGGAAATATATAATTATACCGCGAGGATCAGTTTCATATTGCCAGGAATGAGGAGATTTTGATTTTTTTTTATTTTATAATTCGACTAGGAATATACAATCAAATTTGGCTGCGTGTAAAGTGTGCAATGAAGATATTTTATTCTCTTTTTTCCCACTTCATGTGAACTTTTCCAGACATTGTTTTAGTTATAAAGTAAACCAAATTCTTATACAAATCGGTTTATTACGGTTCGAGAGGAAAGTGAACGGGTTTAAATTTTTTAAAAGAGGCACAATTGAAGCTCTCTGATTTTTAGTTTGTGTTTGGTTGAGTGAAAGGCAAGAACATAAGTTAAACAGGCATAATCTAACGCTCTCTGCTCTGAGTGAAAGCCTTTGATCAAGTATCTATTAATATTCGAAAGAGAGAATAAATTATGGTACCTATGAATATAAACATTAGAATCAACCCCGTCATCTTCGATTATCGCTCTCCTTCTGTTTGAAATTCTGAAGGTCTTGAACGGATTTTCATCGGTGGAATATGTTTTAATAAAAAAAATTTGTGGTGACGGCGTCGACTTTGTCTCGTGGTGATCAATATAATACGTGGTAGTTTGTTTCACCTTTCTACGTGTTACTTACACGTGGTACAAATCGGCTCTTGCTTGTATATACACTCTACACCACACCTGTGCCTTTTGTTATATTTTTTGTTGAGCCTTTGTATCGTTACACTAGATTTTGTGATGTAAGTTTGCTTTTAGTGAACTATTTATGCTTATGGGGTAAGTCTCTTTATCTAATACAATAATGTGTTGGTCGACAACAAAATAACAATGTGCGAATTTCAATGCACCATCTTTTATTAATCGTGTAATTCAATCACTTGATCACAATAACGTCGATGCCTTTAATTGTCATTTACCCGCCAAAAACTCTCGCTTAGACTATTGTCTCGTGATGAGATTCTTCAAGACCGACCATGGTTGCTTCCATCGGTTCATTGGGTTCTCAAGAACACTCCACGGTCTGGCTAAAACCCAAAACGCGGAGATCGCTAGACCAGTTTTACTTAACCTAAGCTCGCACCCATGGCCTGAGTGGCTAGTTTTGATGGACATGCTAGTGAAGAAAGGTTACTTCGGGGAAAGCCTGAATTCATTGATGACCTCTAAGGAATCAAATCATATTCGTACTGCCTGTCTCAAGTTTGCCCGCCATCGTTTCACTCTTGTGAGGTAATGCGATTGATTCAGTCCACTATTTTTGGTTTTATTCTTTGTGGCATCATATTTTGCACACCACTTGTTCGACTAAATGTCCTAGACACAGATAATACACTAAGATCATTCTTTCCACATCCTTAGAAAAACTAAGCATTAAAACCTTGCTAAAAGATACTCTTTTAGTTGAAATTGGTGGGATTTCACAGAAATACTTTTTTCCTTACAGATACTTGTCCAAGAAAGATATCAAATTGATTGCTGGATTTGGATGTCCAAGCACTGACAGGAAGGTCGTGAACTCAGGGAAGCGTCTAAGAGCTTATGTGGGCATTGATGAAGGAAATGTATGTTCCTTTGTCATATGGTCTTTGTTTTTTGTTTTTGTTTCTAAGGTTTCACTTGAAACTTACTTTCACCAAGCTTAAACATTTGCTTAGTAGGTGTGTGGCTCTTGCAACCTCAGAGGAAAATGTGAAAGGGCATATGCACAAGCTAAAGAAGAAGAAGGTGTTCGAACTATAGATGTCATGCGTATACTGCTAACTTACGGGCTTGATTCTATTTCTCCTATTGTGGAGAACCGTACCTGTCAAACCAAAGCTGTTGAAAATTCGCTTAGGAACTTGCTGAGAGAAAGCATAGCGTATAGCTTAATAGATGTTGAGTCTGCTGAGATTCAGACAGCTAGAGATGAGCTCCAGCCAAATCCACAGGACAGTAATGAGAGAGACCCACGGAAAAGGCCAGGGGATTGGCATTGTACAGAATGCAAGTTCCTAAACTTTGCGAAAAACATAAGATGCTTGAGATGTGATGTATTTTCTGAGGAAAGACTAAATAAGTTGAAGGAAGAGCAGAAAGATCATCTTCCACTGAAGAAAGGAGATTGGATATGCCAAACGTAAGGAAATCTTTCACAGTTTCATAAACTTCCGCAGATGCAATTTCACAGTTTCAGAGAAAAGCCGTTAAAGAGTTTGTTTTTTCCGTTTACTTCCGCAGATGCAATTTCATGAACTTTTCTAGAAACACGAGATGCCTAAGGTGCAGAGAAAAGCCTACATTGCGTCAAATCAATCCGGGAGAGTGGGAATGCGAGTCGTGAGTTATCCTAGCTAAAGGCTGTTTAAACTCAACAGATTTTTTAAAATCTGCTGATCTTTGTTGGAAATTACTAATGTTTGTGTACATCATCAGGTGCAATTACATCAATTTTAGAAGAAACTCAGTATGTTTGAAATGTGATCACAAGAGACAAAAGGCTTCAAACGTCACACCGGATTCGAAGACAGTTGCTAATCGTCACCGTGGAGATTCAAAGACGTGGAGCTTTGTAGAAGAAGAGAGTGTAGAAGAAGAGGAAGAAGAAGAAAAAGAAGAAGAAGAAGATGGTTTCATGGGATTTCCAGTGGCAGGAGGGAGAAGTAATGTTTCAAGGAGTGTAGAAAAGAGAGAGCAATGGAAGTTGGAGATGACACAGAGGATTAAAAGCAATGAGCGTGAAAAGCAAAAGGATGATGATAAGAAGGAAGAAACAGAGTCGAGATTTTTTGATCGGAGAAGAACTGAACTTCTTAGTAACAGTAGTGATGATGGAGAGATGGAGGACTGGTTTGTTCCAAAAGAAGATAGGTCTACTTAAGGTATAATCTTATTGGTTTTGAACAATATCTGTGTGGTTCTGATAACTATCTGTTTAGTTCTACCGGAATTTACTGGCCGGTTTGATTTGGACATTATGTGGTGAAACGTGAAACATTGGCTGAATGATAAAACCAGAGTTAAGAACATTATCAAGAAAATGGAAAAGAAAAGCAGAGTTTGTTGGAAACCCCAACTACTGAAGAAAAAAGTCAAAAGAGAGCACAGAAAAACCAAAACGAAGTAAGAACCACTACACATGAATTGTTGTCCTCACTGTTGTGACTTGTGGTTGCGATTTTGTCATAGTGCGTTTTCTCTTTATCTTTAAAATAAAGGTCATGAGACAAGTCATAACACGCGTCCGAAGCACAGAATATTTCTCATATAATACTTTAATTTGAGCTTGTAAATAATTATCGGAGATCAATAAATAAGAATTAATACATAGAAATTGTTGGAGATGGTGGGAAAAAAGTGGTTTTATTTTTTCTTTTCTTTTTCTCATTTATATCCTTCAATGAACAGTCCTTAGACTCTCTCTTCTCTCTTTACCTTCTCTCTTCTTGAATATATCTCGCCGAAGCCTTCAGAGTTCAGATACTCCCTATAATTTCACTCCACGATTACCTGTAGATGGGTTCAGAGGAAGAGAAGGTCGTTGGTAAGTCTAATTGACTTTCCGTTATCAAGTTTCTTCATTCAATTAATCTGTTTAATTTGGAATCTAGGGTTTTTGTTTACCCTTTTCCTTTTATCTTCGGATCATTTATATCTTAGTCCCCGATTGATTTAAGAATAATGTAGAGATGGTTATTTGCAGTTCCTAGAAACTTTAGGTTGTTGGAAGAGCTTGAAAGAGGTGAAAAAGGAATCGGAGACGGTACGGTGAGCTATGGAATGGATGATGCAGACGATATTTTGATGCAGTCTTGGACTGGTACCATTATTGGCCCCCATAATGTACGTTTCTTTTCTATCTCTGCTTCGCTGTTACTTTTAATAATCTCTATTGCAGATTGAATAAAGATCCAAATCTATATCATACAAGCATTCTTACTACTTGTTCTCACTAAATTTCGAGGCTTCAACTGCAAATGATCCTTAGCTGCGTTTAGCTGTTTGGATCATTTACCAATTTCAAGTTTGATATTTTGAATCCATTTCTGGTGTGTTTTTGGAATAAAAATTGATGCTTTTGATTAATGAAATGATCAGACTGTGTATGAAGGGAAAATCTTCCAGTTGAAGCTTATATGTGGAAAGGATTATCCAGAGAATCCACCTAGTGTGAGGTTTCAGTCACGAGTAAACATGGCTTGTGTCAACCCTGAAAATGGAGTGGTAAGCGTGAAATAACCAACATTAGTTGCAAGAGGGATCTTGTTTTCCTTTTGCCAAATTTTGAGCTACATATGTATTTGTTTTCATGTCTTTTTAACTAGCTGGGTTAAACCGAACAATTAGGTTGAACCGAGTCACTTCCCAATGCTTGCCAACTGGAGAAGAGAATATACGATGGAGGATTTACTCATGCAGTTAAAGAAAGAAATGATGTCACCGCAGAACAGGAAATTAGCTCAACCCTTGGAAGGTAAGTTCTGTGAAAGATCAAGTGTAATCTTACATAACCGGTTTTAGTGTCATTGATTTGCTCTGAGCAAAGAGCTCGATATCCTAGCTCTCTAATTAAAATTGAATGTCTCATCAGGTAATGAGGAAGGGAGAACAGACCCAAAGGGACTAGTGGTGAAATGTTGTGTAATGTGAAGGAGGTAATGAGGCATTTGTAAGAATTAAAAGAGACACTGTGTATATAAACATCATTCTAAACGCTTTAAGATTGCCTGCTTCAGATCCCTTTTCTTCTACAGGCCTTAATCCTACCATTTGATTATGTACTATGTAATATTCGAGAATATATCCACCAAAACAGGTGCCTCTAATAAACCACCACTCTTGTTCTCATTCTTCACTTTGTTAATCTTTTACTTTTATGTGCGTTTGTGTCCTACTTTGAAAGATAAAGGGATCAAAGACCGTATCAAAAGAAAAGCCTTTGCATATATAATTGATAAAGCAAAAGTTGGAGTTGGTAAAGCAATGTTTCATTATGGCAGAATGAAGAAATATGTTTGTTGAAGGCATCTACTTGCAAATGTGTGATGCCTATTGGGATCTTATGAATTAAATTTTGGACACTCTGGTTAGACATATGAGAAGAGAAGATGATTAAAACTTATATTGGGTTTGATGCATAATTTGAGACAATAAAGCCTGTAATTCACTCGAGTAAAGTATGGAACTTTTAGTCATACCCTTAATGATCTTAATGGGTTTTGAAAATAAGTATCGATTCCAAACAAACTTCACAAATTGTTAAAGTCTGTAGATTTTGAGCCTCTCATGTAAATATGATACTGTCGAGATAGTTGGACCATCAGGATGTAGTGGTTTTTGTTATATCGCGTTGTCCGTAAAATAAACTGTATGATGAGAGTTTAAATTGTTGATTGTTTTGTTAATTTAATTGATAACAGAAAAATATTGTAATGATTATAAGTTTGAACATAGAAAAAAAGGAATCTTGTCGTAAATTGTTAGAAGCAATGACCAAAAATACCAAGTGTGAATATGAAGAAGAACATGTAACGTTCTCAAATTCTCATCATTAGACTTTGGATAACACAGTAGATAAAGCATAAAAGAATCTGCTGCACTCAGCTTTACGCTATAACTTTTTTGTTTCTTCACTCTTCCAAATGCGTGTGAATACTGATACCGTTTCTTAAAGTTCTAACCATCTTTAAAATCATTTCCTTATTACGACAATTTTATTCAAATGATCAAGTCTCGTTTGTTTATACCTTTTCCACGATACGTAACTCTCATAAAGTTTGATTGAATGTTGTGAAAGGTAGTAATTGTTTCCAACGGATGTCACATGGAAGTCGTTCATATTCACGTTTTTACTATAAGAAGGTTGAAACTTGAATGAGAATATATTAGTCATGTCTACATTATTTGTCACTAATTGATACTTTTGTCACGATTATGATCCGTGAGTCCATCAAAGCTTGTCTTTTGACACAAGATGGTGAATTTTAAACTATTATTACGAGCCATCACAAATTTTTAATAGTTATTTAGAAGTATTTTAATACAACTTTACATTTTCTAAAACCTAATAGTATTATAAAGGGTCCAGCAGTCTTTTTATTCACACCATTATATTCATTTGATCAAACATTAATCTTGTTAAACTACACCGAATTTTATAGTTCAATTATTTGTATTCCAATGATTTTTTTGTCAATATTAGATTAATAAAGTAATATGATTCAAAAATTTATTACTAAACTAAATTACCAAAGTCCGAGTTGCTCTCAGTTTGGTGGTTAGGATGATCCAGCTAATGACTTGATACTAGGGTTCGATTCCTACCCGCTGCATTATTGTAGCTTAAAAAAGGAATTTTAGGGGTGGGATTTAGGCTATGGATCGGACCTAAATCCATAGTAAATTGGATCGGGATGACAAAAAAAAAAAAACTAAATTACCAAAGTAACTGTTGAGTTCTTCTTAGTCTGGTGGTTATGATGATCCAGCTAATGAATATGGCATCTAGGTTTCGATTCCTCCACTCTACGCAGTTGTTAGATTAAATAGGAATTTTAAAGGTTGGGCTAGGCTACGGATCGAGTCTTGTCGATCCAATTATTGACCAAAAAAAAAAATTACCAAAGTAACGAACCAAAATCATACATTTAAATTCTCTTTTTTCTTCTAAGAAAGTTTTCTCTCTCATTCGGTGGCTTAACCAAGGTGCCTCTCTTCTCCGATATCCATCCTTCAGATACAACGATTGTTGATCGTCGTTGGTAATGAGTAAATGTCTGGTTCACTAGTAACCTTTGTGAGTCTTCTCCAATAACTAGTGTTGTTTCTGTGTCCTCGCTTTGTTTTTATTCTCTTTTGTTATTACCGGTGTAGTTCTGGAGTACGAATCCGGATGTTGGTGTGATGTTGGTTTGTATTTTTGTTATCTATTTCAATTTCAATTTTTGTTTTTCATCTTTTCCAAATATGAAATTCTATGGATTAGATTTTAGATCTAGTTTGTTTGCTTTGTGTCTATCTTTTGTTTCTCCGGTAACTACTTTTGTTTTTATGGTTATTGATCGCCGTAAACTTTTTGGATTTAATCATTTTGATGGATTTTGCGGAGGTGGACATGAAGACGACAATCCCTACTGAAAAATGATATTTTTCGGCGATACGATCGTCACTAAAATTGCATGTCGTCATGCAGGAGGTGATACCACATGGATGATTACCTGCACGCCGGAGGTCTTTACAGGTGCACACATGGAGATAGATGTCAGAGAATAAACGAACATGTGGAGTTCTTGAAGGCTGTTAAATTGGGCCTTATGGACCTTAGTTTTTCGGGTTATCATATGTTTAAATCATTTAATCTTGAAAATTTTAAACTTATTTGGGAAATAAAAATAAAATAGACGGTATAAAAATGACTGAAAGGTAAGTGCACATGCTTCATATATATATAGACAAAGAGTGAAAACACTTGGCATATTCCTTTTTTTTTTTTCAGACACGAAATTTCATATTAATTTTCTTTTGAAAAGCACTATTTGAGGTATGATTTATTGGTCTCCTTTGCGGATAAGTATAGTCTATAACAATTTTTGTTTAACTCTCCTTCAATATTATTGCCCCAATAATGTAATGTGTTCATATTTAAATTCATTAACCTTGTCAATCCTACACTAATTATATACACTCTGATAATGACATGTTATTTTAGTAAAACTGTCAGCCAAAACGTACGCCTTTTTATTTTTTTTTATTTTTTTTCATCTGAATCTTAATTGTATTAGAATTGGAATTACAACATTTGGAGACAACATTTGGTGACCAACAATAAACCATAAAGAGAATAATAGAAGCAATCAATCTTTTAACACAAAGTAGATGATTTGAAGCTATCCTATTGATAAAACTTAAACAAAAGGATCAAGATTTATCTCACCTAAAGAGTTCCGAACGACATTCCAACAACGGGATTCCTACCATAGACAATTACTTGAGTCACAAAGATTGGCTTTCTTTGGAGAAGATGAGTCTCTCACTTGATATTGCCGAAGCCGATAGAGATCTCCTGAACTAGGTGACAAGACCAAACTCCAAATGGAAGAACTAAAGACAACGATACTCGATTCTAAGAGTTTAGAAACAGAGTAGTCAAAGACACACGGGAAAGGATTCCCACACCCTAAGCTCCATCCTACCCTAATCAAGATTACTAAAGGAAGAGGATAAACCAAGCATAACACAAAGTCAAAAGTTACAAAAAAAACTAAGATTCTGCAACCAAACAAAAACCAAGCAAAGGAAGATAGAGATTCGCCGCAACGATTATCCAACTAGAGACACTGCAGACCAAACCCATAAAAGTCGGGCCCAAGACCAAGAAATCCAACGAGACCCGAGGCTTAAAAAAACTCTTTGGTGGTTAGAAAATCCAGATCCATGCCACGGTCGACCATAGGAGGCGCAAAGATGGCTATCTTCGATATCATCAGTGGCAAAGCTCAGGCATGAACCCCTTCCTACTTCACAATGGAAAGATCCAAATAGAAAATTGTAGATCTAAAGAGTCATAAAGGCTAGATGACAAGAGAGCCGCCGGTGCTGTGAGAGCCACCGGTGGCCAAGCTTTGGACCGATTGGGTTGATTACCAGTGAAATGAAGTGAAGATAGTCATTGTTCTTAGAGAGATAAAACTCGTGAAACTGTAGGTGAAACATAAAAAAAATTAACGTACAACCTTTATAATTGATAAATAATAGAAAAACTTGAGTTTTTCTTGTGCAAAGTTCGTCTTTCTAACCATGAGAGAGAAAGTAGTAAAAGAAAGTAATATTGATTGTTTTTGATTTGGTAACTGTCCGAAGGTTATCACCGCTGACTCAGACAGATGGTTATCGACGGTTTCTTCTGGAGAGAGAGATGAAGTAACAGATCTTTTCCCTTCGTCTATTTAACTAGCGCTTGTCTCCAATTCAAAATATAGAGTGTTGAAATTACAATTGTATCAATGGCAGACATTTTACGGCGACAAGTGCAGGAGGTATTTTTAAACGTGGTTCCGAAGATGATCACTTTACAGGATGTTGTGTATGACGCGGCGATTGAAGAGACATGTTTCAGTCTCTTGGTGAGGACTCTGTTTCCCAAAAACAGAATTTGCGTGCTATATTGACGATGTTACCACCGTCTTTGGGGTTTAGATGATGTTGTGACTGGGTGTATACTTGAGTTGAAGCGAATCTTGTTTGTTTTTCACTCTGATGATCAGATTGCGTCCATTCTTCACCATGGTCAGTGGTCATTCAATGATTGGACGAGTGTGGTGGATCATTGGACACCGGATCTGCCGGCTTGCGCTGGTGCTATGAATGCCTACTGTGTTCAGATTCATGGGATCCCGCTACACCTGTTAACCCATCGAATGGTGGTGACGTTGGTCAATGCCTTGGTAATTTTATGGAGATGGTGGTGTATGTTGATTATGTCCGTGTGAGACTTTTGTGGGATGTCACGNATTTCTCTTATGAAGGTTCGGTGTATGTTGATTATGTCCGTGTGAGACTTTTGTGGGATGTCACGGATTATGTTTCCAACGTCCGATCAAGTTTGGGGAAGAGATGCGATTAATGTTTAAGTCTGGGAAGTTACGAATCTTTTGTGATCATTGTGGTCTTTTTACCCACAATGGCAACATCTGTGACTTACTTTGCCCGATGGCTGCGTCTTTATCCGATGTTCCTGACGATGATGGTGATGACTCGCCTGGGGGTGATTTTTTGCCTGATGCTCCTCTATCTAGCGATGGTCATGAACTGCTTGTTAATGGTGGTGAAGGAAGTGAGTCCCGAAGATTAACCCATGTTTCTTGGGATATTGTGATGAAACTACAACCACCATGGAATCAATACACAAATGATGGAGAGTTGAATAAAGTGAGAATCAGCAAACGATTAAAGTCATTCAAACAAGTACGAGGGTTTATTACAACCAAGAAAAAGTATATCTTTTTCTTTATGAGAGTTCTGATCATATTGAAGGTCTCGCGATGTAACCGATAGATCGCAACCTTTGGTTTTCGAATGCATAATGGGAAGAAAATGTTTCCTAAGCAAGAATGTCACCCAAGATTGATGAACAAAATGAATATCAAGGCAATAGAACACAACTTTTTTATTGTATTTTTTCAAAATTTCAAGGCTTGTTATAGTTTTATTGCGAGTAATGTAATATCTGATTTTCATTAATAAAATTATGTTTAGACGAAAAAATAAAATAATAGAAGCACGTGAAATATATTAGAAATTTTTAAAGTAGATTAAAATAATAATAGGGCACATAGAGCTATGAATTATTAATGATTTTCATGGTAACAAATTATGAGAATTATTTATTGAGAAAATAAAGAGAGGATGTATCATGGAAAGCAAATGAAGTGACAAATAATAAATGAATACAGTAATAAAAAGAAATGGCTTACGCATTCCACTCTTTTTCTCGTATTCGTATAATTATATATATATGGCCGCACCAGATCGAATCGAATCTTTATATTTTACTTTACAAATAATATTATTGTATAAAGAACAGTGAAGATAAAAGAAGCGCTTGTTTCGCTTTCTCTATTTTCAGATACTTTCTCTCTCAAATCGCTCTCTGATCATGGCTTCATCTCTATCCTCTGGTACGTTTTTTATATATAACATTACAATTTGTATACCATTAAAAATCAATCTTCAAACGTGGTTTTGTGTGGATGTATAGGTGTGAAATTTGTTCCAGAAGAAGATAATTTCTTGCAGAGACATGTTGCTTTTTTCGACAGAAACAAAGATGGCATCGTTTATCCTTCCGAAACATTTAAAGGTAACCAAACAATATGTCTTAATCAATCATCAAAAACTAGATTTATATATTAGACATTTTTGTCTTCTGTGTTTGTCTTTGTCATGTGTGGCTATCATCGTCTTATCGAAAGATCTTAATTTTCTGTAACAATGTCTTAAACAATATGTTTTTTTTTTTTTTTTTTTTTTTACTATATTTACTGTTTGGATCTTAAAAAAAAAACGTGAACAGGATTTAGAGCGATTGGATGTGGATATGCGTTGTCAACAGTCGCTGCTCTGTTCATCAACATGGGTCTTAGTAGCAAAACTCGTCCGGTATTATATCATTTCAGTGAATTCAAAAAAGTTTCATAAGAAAGAATTTGACAAGTGATATGTTTGTTTGGTTTCAGGGGAAAAGATTCTCGTTGTTGTTTCCGATAGAGGTTAAGAATATCCATCTTGCCAAACATGGTAGCGATTCTGGCGTTTACGACAAGGATGGAAGGTACGATATCTTTGTTTTTTTTTTTTAATTATACATGTTGTTGTAATTACGAAATACTAATTTAATTTTTGTTTTCTTAAACAAAACTGAAGATTCGTGCCTTCGAAGTTCGAAGAGATATTTACGAAGCATGCTCACACACATCGAGATGCTTTGACTAACGAGGAACTCAAAGAACTCCTAAACGCCAACAAAGAACCTAATGATCGTAAAGGATGGTAAAATTCATTTCCAACCAGTTTGGTTTACTTTGGTTTAAGATTATTCTAAACACTGAAAATTTTATGTGAATGTTTATGCAGGATTGCAGCATATACAGAGTGGAAGATATTGCATTATTTGTGCAAAGACAAGACTGGTTTATTGCACAAAGATACAGTAAGAGCTGCTTACGATGGTTCTCTTTTCGAAAAACTCGAGAAGCAAAGATCTTCTAAGAAACATCCTTAAATTCTTATGTCAAACTCATTCTTCTGTTTATATATAACACTTTTATTTCTTCAACGTTATGGTAAAACTACGGTGTGAAGGCTGTGATATGTTCTTTATTAAACAAAACTATATTGTAATGTGTAGTTAACAAAACAAAAAGAAAAAAAAAATAGAAAGATTGTGATGTTTAATTATCAAAATTATTATAGGTTTTCCTGTATTCGTATCTATTTCCATTACAAGAAAGATATTTATTTACTTAATTTTTCTTGTTTTTAAAGATAGATTTTTTTGCTTTTTTTGTTTTTTTTTCATCTAAACATAATTTTTTTTTAATGGGAGTCAGAAACTATATTATTCTCAATAAGATTACAACAAGTTTTGGAAATTTGTAAATATATAACAAAAAAATTGTGCTCCACAGTTTTGATCTTCATTTTATTCATCAATTTTGGGTGGCATTCTTGCTTAGGAAACATTTTCATCCCGTTATGCATTCGAAAGTCAAAGGTTGCGATCCATCTGTTACATCGCAAGACCTTCAATATGATCAGAACTCTCTTGAAGAAAGAGACATACTTTGCTTTGGTTGTAGTAAACTCTCGTGCTTCTTTAAATGACTTTAATCGCATTCTGATTCCCACTTTATTTGCCGTTCCATCTTTTGTGTATTGATTCCATGGTGGTTTCCGTGGTGGTCGTAGTGTCATCACCAAATCCGAAAGGAGATGGGTTAACCTTCGGGATGCCCACAGTGGATCACACTGGCGCCCGGTAATAATTAAACGATAAACTAGGAAACACGGTTCCAGAATGAGCACATCATTATCACCGATAATAAACTCTTCCATGAGGAGACAACTATTGGATCGACAACCGAATCTATATATCACGAACATGTACTGTCGTTGAATCAGGATATTGACAACCAAATCTAAGAAAAAAACACCGAAACATTTTGGTAGAATTCTCGCCCAAATCAATGGCGAAATCAAAATACTAAACATTCAATTGATTCTATCCAATCTAATATAAAAGTAGTAAAAGTTAAAGAATGAAACCCAAAATTAGAGGGGATTAATTAACATTGAAAAAACCAGCGCTAATAAAGAGAATTATGTTGGAGAAGATGAAAAAAAAGATGCAGTCGTCTCCTTCGTAATCACTCTCTTGAAAAGAAACAGTTACATGTTGTGACTCGCTCAATGTTATTAATTACTTTTTTGTTTTCTTTTTTCATGCACAATGAGTTCTAAACTTCCTAAAATTTTAATTTTTAATAAATATATTAATATTGGTTTATAGTTGAGGAAAATAGTCTATTATTAGAAAAATTAGCTTTGCACCAGCACTACGCGCGAGATAATGTTTATGAACCAATTTATTTAATATTTATTTTATTGCGTCTGCTATGACGCTAGACTTACTCCCAAGTGGAAGAATCAACACTTTTCTTTACTTTCACCAATCTATCGAAAATGTTCTTAAAAATATTTTACTTCTCAACTTCTTTGTTTCTCGTACTTACTTTTTTTAACTACAACATTAAAAAAATATTTTTATACTAGACCATAACTTTCTATTTCATTTGTTACTACTTTTTGATTAATATTATAAATTTCATTAATTACTACTTTTTATTTAATATTTTTCTTTGAGAAATTAATTCAAATGATGTGTATTAACAAATATTTTGATTGGTGTTGAGAATTAAAGCTTAAGCTGATGATGTGTTTCGATTGTCTAATATAAAGTTCATTATAAGCATATTTAAAATTATACAAATATGATCATCATAAGTAATAACTTGTTTTTTTTTTGTTCATACTAAATACATATTTCATCAAAAACTAATACTACCTCAAAAGCAAAAAAAAAAAAAAAACAGAGACCCATCTCATAAGCAAAACCAAGAATCAATAAAGAACCATTCATCTCTTTTCATTTGATCCTCCCTCTTTATTGCTAATTTTAAAGTATAAACGTGAATCTATATTTTTCAATGAAGAAGCCGATGGGTCAGCAAAAACTTCTCTCAGCATGTATCGTCACTATGCGTTTTAAGTTGATGAAATTTTAAGTGACAAAAAAAAACGTGAGTCATTTTTTTTAACACTTCTTTCAACGTGAGTCTATAAATGGTTTTATTTTTTATATATGTTAAAACTACAGATCTTACACATTGTGATGTGATTGCGCGTGACTTTAGGTTTTCCTTGCTTTAAGTGAACTTCCTCACAGTGATGTGATTGCGTGTGACTTTAAGTTTTCCTTTCTTCAAGTGAACTTCTTCGTTACTTTTGGTTGTATTAATGTAACGATTTAATTCAACCTCATAATTTGAGAGATTAGTTGTATTAATGTAATAATCCCATTGGTAGTTGAATTAAGAATTGAGTTGATGTGTCACCACCAGAATGCTCCAAAATGCCACATGTCGATCCCTGGAGAGACATAGTCTCCTTTTATATATATAATTTGCATTTGATATTTAGCATTTAATATTTTCTTGAGATGTGTGATAAATTTTAAAAAAGTTTATCATGTACATATCTCAAATCTTCAACATCAATTGTTATTGGTCAAACTTGAAGCGGTCAGTCCACTGGTATTCGCTAAACAAACGATATAACTTTCTAAAAAGTTGATATCTCTTGAACCAAAATTGTGTCTAAACCGAATCAAGAAGTATAACCTAGAAAATTGGAAATGATATATCAATTTTACGAATTTGGTCCTGAGTTAGTTTTGGAATAAAGGATTAAAAGTTTAAAACTCAAATGATCTGTTAACAATAGGCCCAAACTCAAACATAATAATATTTTCAAAACAAACCTAAACATTATATGTGGATTTCGATCTAGTCTCAATCAGAATATTGGGCCTGTGGTTTGATGGGCTGTAGATGGTTTTGGTGATTGAAACTAATCTGTTTCTTTAAGATAAAGACAAATCAATTTATTGATGAGGGCTGGAATGGTAATTGTCACTACTCTTTTATGTTGTTGCTGCGGATATTCATTGCAAAAGATCGTGAAGGATAACAACATGTATCAGCAGCTATATAGCGTGAACAAAAAACAGTGTGAGGGTAACGAGAGAAAAACCTAGAGAAAAAGCTGCAGCTAGTGTGAGAGAGAGGTGAGGGAAAATACTTTTGGGTGGTGAGAGCTCATTGTTATCTTCTTCTTTCTCAGGGAAACTAGAGGCAGAATGATTATGTTTTAATCTTGTTTGTAACTCTCTAAAACTTTGCTTGATAGTTGATTGTGAGTATAACTCACCGAGATGTACCATGGATTCACAAACCATGGAAACTCGTTAAACGCTGAGTGTTGATCTCCTTTACTTTCTGCAAAACAACAAATCAACAAAAGAACAATAAGAAACTGATTATAAACACAGTAATAGAGCAATCAATTCACAACAAGTGGTATCAGATCACTCAGGTTCAAGGCTCACATGATTTGGTGTTTCAGATCTGTTTTCTATGTTGGTGTTTCTCTGAGTAGTTCTACTGGTTACAAGTGATGGAACCTACTCAAGGAAGGTTTGAGGTGAAGGAGTCTAATGATGAAGGTGATTTTTCACTATGGAAATTTGAAGTTCTAGCTCAGCTAGAGATTTTGGGTCTTGATGCACCTCTTTTGTCGATTTATCTGGAAGAAGAAGAAGCTTATGATATTAAGGATGAACAAGAGGTCAAGATAGTAACAGAGATCAAGGATGGTAAGGAGTTCAAGCTAGATCTTAAGGAATAAAAAAAACTATAGATGAGTTGTTTGCTAAAGCAAAAGCGGATCCGAAGTTTAAGGATAAAGATAAAAGAGCTAAGAATCTGATCGGATCTAGCTTGTCTGACAGTGTGTTAAGGAATGTCAAAAGGGAAAGAACTGCTTATGATATGTGGGTGGCTTTGGAAGCTGAATATCAGGTTAAAACTCTTCCTCATAGGTTCAATCTTAAGCAAAAGTTCTATAGCTTCAAGATGGACCCTGGAAAGAATTTGGATAGAAACCTTGATACTTTCAACAGACTTATATATGATCTTGCTAGTTTTCATGTTAACATTGGTGAAGAAGACAAAGTAGCTATACTCATGAACAACCTTCCAGAACAATTTGAGAATCTGGTTCATACTTTGAAGTATAGTGTGGGAAAGGAAACAATCACACAAAAGGTTATTATCAGTTTTGCATACTCTAAAGAGATGGACTTGATAGAAAAAAGGTAAATATAAGCTTCAGTCAGAATCAGAAGGATTGAAAATGCAGACTCGTGGAAGATAAAAAAGAGAGGTCAGTCCAAGGATAAAAGAAGTGGCAGCAAACATAGATCAAAATCAAAGACAAAGGAAAAGGTCTATTGGTCTTGTGGTGTCGGAGGTCATTTCAAAAGGGACTGTCCCAAGAGAAAGGGGAATGTAAGTAATAACAAATGAGAACATGGAGAAGCTAGTATTTAAAGAGCTGAATTTAGAGAACCTGAAATGTTAGCAGCCTCAGAAAGAACATTTGAAGATCGATGGATATTGGATTCTTGTTGTTCATATCACATGACATGTAGAAAGGAATTGCTGTTTGATTTAGAAAAAATGGATGGAGGCAGAGTGTTAATGGGTAGTGACAGTTTCGTTGAAGTAAAAGGAATTGGGAAAGTAAGATTTGTGAATGATGATGGCTCGATGTTTATCTTATCACAAGTAAGATATACATATACTTCAAGAAGGAACTTAATCTCTTTGGGACAGCTAGAAACACTTAACTATTGGTATCAATCTAGAAACTTCAAGATGAAGGTGTTCTTAAAGGAGAAGGTAGTGATGACTGCTGATTACAAGAATACATTGTATTTCTTATATGGAAAAGCATAGATTGTGGAGTATACTGATGTGGTTGAATCAGAAGATACTAGAGAGTTTTGACATAGCAGATTGGGTCACATGAACAAGAAGAATATGCAGACATTGGTTGAAAAGAAGCAGAAAAAGTTGCAACAAAAAATGATTTCAAGAAGTGTGAACCGTGTATTTTAAGGACAGCTCACAGAATGTCTTTCAAGAAGGGTATACATATTTCAAAAGAACCATTGGAATATGTTCATTCGGATTTATAGGGCTCTCCTAATGTGACACCTAGTCTTGCCAAGAGTCAATATTATATATCTTTTGTGGATGACTATTTTAGAAAGATATGGTTGTATTTCTTAAGTGGTCTTGGGTGTTGAGGGTCAAATGGAGTTTTACCTGGTTTCTATGGAGTCTCATCGGATCTCGGTTATAGTGGTCTTGGGTTTGTCTCTGGTCCTATTAGTTATCTCGATATCTCTATTCTCCCTTCTACATTTTATTTTTACTAAGGGCTTTGGTTTTAGATGGTATACCCTAGCCTAGGTTCGCTTTAGCTTTTGCTTCGGTTTTACTTAATCGATTATTGTGGTTAAGTTTTTGTTTGGGTTAGTTTTCTCCTCTACCGTTAGTTCTAGTCTAGGCTTGATGGATCTGTAAGTTGGGGGAATTCTTTCCCTTTGTTTCTTTGTTGAGTCTATTTATGAATCTTAGTTGGTTTGAGTGTTGATGTCATTGTTTCTCTCGTTTTAGTTTGGTTTCGGTACCTAGTTTAGGTGGTTAACTTTCGACTTTAGCAATTTTAAGAGAAAGTCTCATTTTCTCCAGAGGAAACATTGTCTTTAGGAAACCATCATCATAATCTTGTGTGGGAACTCCTAAGGTGGTATCCAGATCTTTGTATATTAATTATGGCTTTATCATTTGAAGAGCTTCATATCATTCTCTTTGTTATGTATGATTAGTTACGTCCTTTATTTTCTTTGTGGTCTAACGTTGATGCTCTATCGTTGTAGTTTTCCAAATCAAATATCATTCAGATTTAGATGAAGAAAACAAATAGTAGTTGTACTTGGATGTTTGTTCCATCAATCATGTGTGATTTTTAAAGTATAAAAATCAAATCAAAAAAATATTATTGCTTGTTGAATATTTTTTATGCGTAAACAAACAATCAAAAATTGATTAGCCGTTATTGGATATAACAGATAATTACAGAAAATTTGGTATTAATATCTGCTAACAACCGAAATGATTTCTCTCTCGAACTAATTTTGTTCTTTTGTGAATGTAGATGAGATCCTCTTGAGTTATGATTCGTGACTCTCGTATTTATAGGTGTTTTCCTCCATATTTCCAGAGAATATTTTGATTTCTTCATCACCAGTGGATTAGACGGTGTCTTCTTCTTCTTTATTGCATCGAATAATCTCTGTGGATTGATGAAATTTTGTTTCCTTACTTGGTTAGCGTGCTGATTCTTCTTTCCCGGAAGATATCATCTCCTTTGATGGCAAGCACACTGTCGTCAGTCTACTTTGTTGACTTTGTGCTAGTTCTTCGGCCTTCTTTCTTCTTAGTGGATTTTCTTTATTTGGCCTAGACAACTTGGGCTTATCCATAAATAGTAGCCCCCCAGCTTCCTTATTTGAACGCGGGAGAATAATGAAGCGATTCGATTTATTTTCCTAGTTTTCTTTGCATCAAAATTAAAACTCCTCCTATTTCAAATTCAATGGTTGGATTTCGCTCTGCAAATTTTCTCTCTACTTCTCTCTTTGCTTTCAATTTTCTTTTCGAATTTGCTTGATCCTCAATGATGTCTTCAAATTCTTCTCCCACCATTCTTTGTTATTTCCCGAGGTGAGGCCGGGGAATGTCTCCTAACAATTTTGAGGCATTTAAATCTCACCACGGTATCTCTTTTAATTTTGACCTCTTGAGTTATCCTCCGTAGTACAAACCGAACAGTTATCTTGCACAAGCGTCAGGGTGATGCCTACCTTTGTTTTTGTACTTCTCACCTGGATTGGATCACGGGTACTCCAGAACATGATGAAAAATGGAAAGAGAAAGAGTTTTAGTTCCACAAGTCTCCCGGATAGACTCCTTTTAATATGGTCCTCTCTCAGTGGGGCCGAAAACTTGGTTGGCCTCCCGTGTTTGCTTGCTTTTTCCCTTTTTCTTTGTTTTATGTGGTTTTTATAGTTAACCACCGTGCATGTTTTGTACCTTCCGTCTAACAGTATTCTTCATGGAGTGCAAAGATCAAATTAAAACTAAGAAAAAGTGACTGCTCTTGAAGTTCTTTCATTTTTGAGAGGATTCACCGCACTCTCTGACCTTCGACCCCAGTGCTCATGGTTGGTGGTTCCTCGTGATCTCTATTTTGTTTTGCGGTTAGTTCGGATTGCAACAGAGTTATTATATTAATGTCTGCCTTTCTATTTCTCATACTCGTATCTTTTGCATATCCGTGCTGATCTTTATGTTACTTTAGAGCGCTCATCCCATTCTTCCGGCTCTAGGCACTGTCATCTACATCGTTTGCTGTACTCTGAAATTCAGCATGGTTGATGTTACGCTTTTGCAAACAACCAATTAATTACAACAAATGCAAAAAACCATCATTGAAAGCATTTGAGGTTAGAATCCACAAAGAACGTAGAATCAACACATTATGAACATTATACTCAAATATAAGCTAAAGCGATTTGATTTCAAATTTGAACTAGAGACTACTAAACCTAAACTAAAAACAAACCCAAATTAAACAAAGCAATAACAAATATCAACTCAATACCAAAATGAAACTCAAACAAAACAAGGAAATAAAGATCAAACTTAGATAATCAAGAAATGCAATGGGTATTTGGTTAGACAATTGATCAAAGGGAAAAAAAATCAACTAATGATGCTTAAAATGACAGTGAAGCTCAACCTAGGACATGAAACACAACTCTAGATCAACCCACTTCCATGGCATTGACCTCTATATTAATCAACCAATTGAGCTAAACTTCATTTGTCAATCAATCAATCAATAAGCATTAAACATAAGTCCACTAATTACCCTAACTTCATTTTCCAATGGCTAGGGAAGAAAAGCTCATAAAAATGTCTTTCAGGAATTTTCACAAACACCTTCCGGGCATAAAACTTCTTAGCATCTAGATTCCAATGGCCAGCTCAAATCTAGCATTAAAATCACCTAATATAAAGGAATCTAATAATCTAAGCATCAATATCACTTTACTACTCAAACATCAAAGACATGAAGCAAGACAAGAAATTAACCATAAACAAAAGTATAAACATAATGAAGAAAAGGCGAGAAACGATGAACAAATTTCAATAGATGGGAGATGATGATCCAAAGATCATCATTCCAATCATTATCTCCAAAAAGGTCTCCAACTATTCTTTCTCTCTCCCTCAAGTGCCTACTCAAAGAAATGAGAAAATAGTGAAAATGATTGCTCAAAAAACCCTAAACATTTTGGTTTTAATGTGTTAAAAACGAAACCGGATCGACCCGGGACAAACTGGGTCAGATAAAATAAAAACAAATGATGTGTTAGAAATCTCGAGCATAATCTCGACCAAATGGTCGAGAATTCAAAGTTGGGAATGGTTCTAGTAAAGAATCTAGAGCAGAAATCTCGAGCAATGGTCGAGAATTTGGAATTGTTTGGCAGAATGACCTGTCTTGAGTAAATTCGCCATATCCTCCTAACTACTTGTCCAAATGCCTTCAAACCACCACCAAATGAAAGCTAACTTTTGTGAATATCTTTCAATTTTATTTAGAGGAAGGCTTTAATTTATCACCAATATCAAGCACGTAGTGGCAGTTCTTCACCAAAGACTTTGTCTCAACCAAAATTGTTAAAGTTCTCAACAACCAATTTTTCTTGTTTGTTGAAAGGGTAGGGAATGACTGCTGAAGTTAGAGCTTATGTCGGTTGATGCATGGTTGGAGCGTGTCGCGGACACTTATCATATCCTTTGGAGTACAGAAACAAGGGTAGGTGACTTGATGAGCCTTGATGTCAGGTTTGTCCTGTTGTCAGTCACGATATCCTTTGGGAGTTTATGCCTACATATGATATTCTTTCATAAAAAGGTCTTCACGGTTTCCTCGGTGGTATGCGCCTAGGATTCTACCTTGACCCACTTCATGAAGTAGTATGTGAGGAAATTTACAAACTTGTGCCTTCATATTCCGGATGGTTCCATCGGCCTAATAATGTCCATTGTCCATCGCATGAAAAGTTAGGGAATGGACGTTGAGGTTAGAGTTTTGAAGCTTAGATTCCAAAGCGCTAGATACTGCACAATCAAAGACCAGCTATACAAATGCATCTTCAATGGTTTATACTTTTGATCGGCTAGCACCAACAAAGCCAAAAGACTACTGACTGAAATCTATGAAGGTTTGTGCGGAAGCCAGTTTGGAAGGCGAGCCCTAGCCGTCAAGATAAAACGACAAGGATACTACTGACCAACAATGATTTGAGAAAGTGAAGGGTACTCCAAACGATGTGATAACTGTCAGTGGCACGCTCCAACCATACATCTACCGACCGTGCTTGCCACTGATCTTCTAGTAGCGTTCCATGTTAAATTTAATGTATGATCGGCTCTCCCTAATTCGGTGCTGAAGTTTGCGTGGCTTCTAGATTGGACTGATTACTTGTTCTTTCGTGCTATTCTAGAACCGGCATCACTACGTCGGTGCGTTGGGTACTAGGTTTTTATTTAAATTCTACCATGATCACTCTTCTTACTAGTGGATATGACGTAGATGCTAGTGCGGCTAAGGCATCCGCTGTAGTGTTTTCTTTGTGCAGTATCATTGTCAGTTCCAAGTATTAAACTTCGCCGTGAGTTCCTTACCAATTGAAGAAAACTTTCCATCCTTGAATCAGTGAGTTCCAAGCATGCTGTGAGGGCTTTGTATTCCATCTCTTTGTTCAAGACTTTGTATCCTAGATGGAATTACTGCTCCAAGATTACTCATGCCGGTGATGCGCCGTTGGCGTGAAGTTTACAAGGTGGTAGTATACTTTCCGGGTTGCTTTCAGGCTGCTTCAATTTAGCCACAAAATCGGCAAGAACCTGGGGCTTTGCAAGCGAGTGCTTTGTGACTATGGGTACAGTGTGGCTTTGAAAGTAAGGTTGGAGTTTCCAGGCTGTCGTCACTATTGTTAGTGCTAACTTTTCTATATCGGCGTATCGAGTTTCCGCGTTTGCTAGTGATTTGCTAATGTAATATATTGCATTTTGCTCTCCATGCTTTTACTCGACTAGTACTCTACTAACTGCGGCCTCTTATACCACGACGTATAGGTGAAGAGTCTCCTTGTTTTTCGGCTTTGCCAATATGGGTGGATTAGCTAGGTTAGCTTTCAGGTTATCTAACACTTTCTGGCATTCGTCGCACCCCTTGAACTACTTGTTTGCTTTGAGTATCTTTTAATGAGAGACATTTGTTAGTTGATCTGGAATTAAGCGATTTACTGACGCGATTTTTCTTGTGAGTCGCTGCACCTCCTTTGGTATTTTGGAGATGGTATTGATGTTAGCGCTCTTATTTGCTTCATGTTCGCTTCTATTTCCTGGTCTATGAACAAATACCCAATGAATTCTTCTTATGCTACACCAAAGCAGCATTTTGCTGGGTTGAGTTTCATCCTATATTCATTCAAGATTTTGAAACACTTAGCAAGCTGTGAGATGTGATCTTGTTCTTGGGTTGATTGGACCAACATATCATCGATGTAAACCTCCATCATTCGTCTTAGATGTGCTTCGAACATCTTGTTCACGAGTCGCTGGTATGTTGCTCCCGCATTCTTTAGCCCAAGCAGCATGAATTTGTAGTAGTACGTTCTTCTACCAGTTATAAATGAGGTATTGTTCTGGTCCTCGAGAAACATGTGTATTTAAATATATCATGTAAAGGCATCCATGAAAGATATTACCTTATATATGGTGGTAGCTTCCACTAGCTTATCGATGTGCTTGAGTGGGAAGCTATCCTTAAGGCATGCCCTATTAAAGTCTGTGAAGTCCACACAGACCCTCTACTTTCCATTCTTCTTTTTGACCACTATTGGGTTTGTAAATCTGTTTGGGTATTTAATTTCCTGTATTGATCACAGCTTCAAAAGTCGTTCGACTTTGTCATTGATCGCTCTGGTCCTAGCTTCCTCTGCTTTTTCTTTATCGGCTTGAAGGTAAATCCATGTTGAGCTCATGTTTGATGATTGATGCGTCGAAACTAGTCATCGAGGACACTGACCACGCAAATGTGTTTACATTGTTTCTTCACGTCCGGGTCAAGGTCCTGCTCTATTCTTACTTGCTTTTCTAGATAGTCGGGGTCGATCCATACTTGCTCTAACACCTATTCTTTTAGGGGATTTAGCCTTGGGTTGTGGTAGGTTCCACTTTCCCGCTCAGAGGAAGCCTCGAGCGGTAGTATTTGCTATGCGGGGCTTGCTTTGGATAGCACAAAGTTGTCCTTGTAACACATCATGCGGTTTTCTAACTACTTTTTATCATGGTGTCCCCTCGAGGCATCGAGAATTTGACGCACTTGTGGTAGATGGAGGCTCGCACGTAGCCGTGGTCTGCCCATGATTGCATTAAAGGGTGCCTTCTTTTGTATGATTACGAAGCTAACTAGTTTCCTCACTCTGTATACTACTATAGCAAGCTTAACCGTTCCCATTAAAAGGGTCGTATCTCCAGCGAAGCTGGTGAGCGTAGGTCTATTGAGCTTCCGGTGACCACTAGGATGCGTCATCATGAGGATGATGTAGCTTTTTTGCGTCCTCCGCTCTGAATATAATATCAACTTGATATTCTTGATTGGCTCCATGATGATCCGCCCTACATTGGAGTATTTTAATCAAATTTATAGAATCGCAGTAGAGGTGGGAGCTTCCTTGGATGAATGTAATCCTTGTTTTCTGCCTAGGGGGAGATGATCTGTCTTTTTCGTCTATCTGTTCAGCTCTGGGGGAATTTATGTCCCTTCTAGTGCTATCTTCGTGATCTTTTCCTTCCTCTTTCAGATTCTTCATGGTTTTACACTCTTCGATAGAATGCTCTTTGNGATCTTTTCCTTCCTCTTTCAGATTCTTCATGGTTTTACACTCTTCGATAGAATGCTCTTTGGCTTGGTGGTAATCGCAAAATTTCTTTGGGTCGTAGTCTCAGTAACTTCTCGAGGTTTTCTTTCTGTAATTTTTTTATTTGGAGACGGAGTAAGAATGATTTCCTTTTTCACCGTCAGGCGCCTTATCCCTACAATTGTCTTTGGATTTCGTAGGTTTCCTTTCTTTTCGTTCTAAATGTTTCTGGCCTTCTTGGTTTTCTTCTAGTTCGCAAAATTGACTAAGCGATGAATCGTGTTATCCTAAGTTGCTGGTGGATTATGTATGAGGTTTGCCCTAAATTGGGATGTGGGCCATACTGTTGAATCCAGTGCGAGTAGGGCCATCTCGTTGTTTACGTGTACGCTTTTGGTTTTCATTGCTTTGAACCAATCAATAAATTAGTGTAGAAGCTCGTGCTTGCTTGCCTCATAGTCATGAGATTCTTTGCTGTCATGTGGGGCTTGATGAAGATCGAGTACTGTTTAAGGAAAAACTCTGCTAGCTCCTCAAACCAATCAACCGAGTTTGGTTTAAGGGCTGAAAACCAATTTAGACATGTGCCTTAGAGGTTTTCCGCAAAAAATCGACAGAGACCTGGGTCTCACTCTTCCAGTTGGAGGTACGCCCTATCAGCTACTAAGCAAAACGACTTTAAAAACACTGTCGGGTCTGAATCTCTAAAGTACAGAGGAAACTTTAGCTTTCCCGCTGGTTAGACATGCACATTTGCGATCCTCTTATTAATGGGAGTGTTTCGAGTATGCTCGATCATGCGGTGTAACTTTGGGGTTGATGTGGTCACCCTGTGTACTTATGTCTTCATGGCTTTATAGTCTTCCGGAGTTTAGCGTACCATGGATAGGAGCTTGGTCAGCCTGTCAGCTTCGGGTAGAGGTGTCCTTTCGACCCATTCTTCTGGCTTTTCACTCTCTTGATTCCCATAGTGCTCTTTTTCGGATTCTTCTTTCGACTTGTGGTTTTCCAAGTTGGACAGGTGCCCTCCCTAAGATGACGCATCTCATCTCTTGATTAGCGCGCCTCATTTATTCCATCTATTCCTTGTGCACTTTGTTTTGCCTCTCCAATTGTTTGGCGAGGTCTTTGCTTTTTTTTTCATCTTGTTTGGTCTGTTCGGCCAGCTGTCCAATCGTGACGCAGAGTTCTGCCATAGTGTGGCTACGCTGTGGGGGTAGCTCACCCGGCAGTGGATCTTGGATGGTGGATTTCCGGTGGACAATGATTAGATATCATTGTTAAATTCTCGCTATATCTCTCTTTGTCCTCTCTGATTGATCATATGACTTCTTCTTGCTCCCCTAACTATACTGGTATAAGTTATCTTTTATTCGACATCTCCATTTTTATATTGCATTGTGCATCACTGGTTGTTTGTAGGAGTGAAGTTTGTTCCAAAAGAAAATAGTTTCTTGCAGAGACATGCTTCGTTCGTTCTTCGACAGGAACAAAGGTGGTATCATTTATCTTTCCAAGAAATTTCAAGGTATGTTCACGAGAGCCGATCCGTGCATAAGTCATAAATAAAGAGTCTAAATTTTTTTTCCTATAGTAAAATTTAAAATCCAATATTGCTTAAGGGCTTAGCCACCATCAGGCTGCCCTGCTTTAAACTCTTATTTCGAACCAAAACGTCTTAACAAATTTTTACTCAATATACAATTTTTTTGTTAAAATCTATATATATATATATAAAGTAAATTTACTTTTTTCTTAGAGTGTCATATCATCACTTACTTTTAAATTAACCTCTAAATTTTAAATCATTGTTAAAAAAATATAACTTTTCATCCATAATATAATGCAAATGATCACTTTAGTGGTAAATATACTAAATTAGTATTTAAATTAAAAATAATATCACAGATAAATATTATAATATGAAAGCCTAGTTCTTATAATTTCTCTTAAATAAAAAATATTAAAAATTAGTTAAAAATAATATTTAAATTCCAATTCTCTTATAAAATTATTACTCAATTTCTATAAAATTTAATTTATTTCATATATGTAGAATTTTTACAAATACAGTAACACTATCTTAATATGTACACGAGCATCACATATTGTGAAGATAAAAATTTATAACGAGTCAAACATTTCATTTGTAATGGTTGAATATTACAATATTTTTTTAACACATTTTTTCAGCCCTATACATTTTATTCATGCAAATGATCTTTCCTCATATACTCCCATTCAATATGTGTAAGAAAATTAATAATTTCATTTTTGACGAAAACACAATTAAATTGGTTTAAACAAATTTTACCCACTATATTGTCTTCAATCCACAAAATATAACTTCTCCTTCTTTTTTTCTTATAAATTGATCGTTTGGTAGTTTTAATTTACTATTGTCACTTAATAAAATTTTACCTTCTCAAATTTCCACCAAATCAATATAGTAACCACTCATCTCTCTTGATCCGTTTTGAAAGCTGGACAAAGCTCTCAACATGTTAATGCAAAAAAATTTTTGATTTTGGGAAGACTGTAATGTCAAGAAAAGCGGAAAGGTCATGGGTATCAATATCTTTCCTGTTCTGACAGTCAAATCCTGGCCTTCAGTCAGGTCACTAACTAGTAATATCTAATATTGTTAAATATGTGTTGGAGATATCTATTGTGTTTTTGGAGATATCTTATAGTCAAATCCTGGCCTTCAGTCATGGTACTTATTAACGTTTTACTAATATAAGTTATATTATTATCTAATCTTACTAAAAACAAGAATAAGATTAAGAGCAATTGAATGTGGATATTTCTTGTCAGCATTCGGTGCTTTGTTCGAAAACATAGGTCTTAGCAGCAAAACTCATCCAGTAATTTGAATATCAAAAAACATTTTTTTTTAACTTATAGAGTAATAGTATTTCCAGTGTCAGCTTAAGAAGCAGGACGGTCAGTGCGATCGTACCGGACCAAGGGCTCATCAGCCTTTTTTTTTAATATTTATTTTGTGTATATTGATATATAACTATTTATGAAATGGGTCAACAAAAACTTTGTAAGAAAAGAAAAGGCCCAATTTTTCCTAAAACATTAAAAAGGGCCCAAAAAAAATTTTTAGACGGCATAAAAAGGACCCAAATCTTTTCTTGAATACTTAAAAAAGCCCAAAAATATTTAAATAATTGAAAAATCGACCAAGTTTTTTTTTAAACTTTTTTTTGCCCGGGTGTCCACAATAGTTTTGAGCTGGCTGTCACGGCCCGTTTAAAGTCCAAACCATCCACATGAAACAGTCAAGGAACGGGCCGGGCCCAAGAAGATCCATAAGTGTGTAGAAGGATGTAAAATATCTAAGAATAAAATATTATTAGAAGTGTGTAGAACAC